>ML850995.1:0-21727 GCA_009831015.1 Picea engelmannii
ATCATCATGTAATTGCATACAATCATTATTTCAATTCGGTATCCATGTACCAACAACTTAACATCAAAGTTTTCAAGTTAGAAATAGATCTCATAATATCCCATAATTCAATTTCAACACCCCTTCATAAAATTTTTATTTATCAAATAGATTGCATCATATCCAACAACATTCTACTAGCATTTAAACCTTCATAGGATTCACATTCACACATTATGTCACATCATGTCCATCATCATTAATAACACTTAAACACTCATAAATTTACATTCACATAGTAGATCGGATTATATCCATCATCATCAATATCATTTAAACATTCATAAAATTTACATTCTCACAATATATCGCATCATAACAATCATTATTCAAATACATATAACATTCATAAAGGTTCATACGTCTTAAAAGTTTAAGTGTATCATTCAATACTTTCTCTGAAAAAAAATAGAAAATAAAAGTATGTAGGCCTTAGGTAATCCTGGTTGTCTAAGTCAAAAGGTGGTGTTACATACACCCCACCTCCGAGAAACATATCCTTGAGGTGGTCAAAAAAGTGAGGGATAGTCTCGTCGTAGTGTCTCGACATCTTCCCAAGTAGCATATCCTAGACTATACTTGTCCCACTGGACCTTAACTTGGTCTACCAGACGGTTCCTGAGCTGTCGGAATCTACGATCCAATATGCGTAACGGTTCTACCGTGAGGGTTCCCACGTCCGATACTTGCAATTCCTTCCAATTTAGTTTATGTGATTCATCAACAACATAATGACGTAAAACATATACATGAAATACATTATGAGTTTTATGCAAGTGGGTTGGCAGTATGAGACGATAGGCAACGGGTCCAATTTTCTCTTGGATTATGAACGGTCCAATAAATCAAGGTGACAACTTTGTCCCCTTCCCGAACCATATGGTGCTGTTACTAGGCCTGATACGAATGAAAACCTAGTCTCCCACTTCATAACTTTGGTCGGTCCTATGTGCATCCGCATAACTTTTCTGCCTATCATGTGCTTCCTTTAGTCTCTGCCTAATCTAAATCACTTGTTCCTCCATCTCTTAAATCAATTCTGGCCCAACTGTTACTCGGTCTTATAGTCTATCCCAACTCAACGATGTTCTGCATGGCCTTCCATACAGAGCTTCGTAGGGTGACATTCCGATGGATCTATGAAAATTGTTATTGTAGGAAAACTCTACCAAGGGTAGGTACTTCTCCCACTGGGTTTGATTATCCATGACATACATCCTGAGCATGTCTTCCATGACTTGATTTACTCTCTCAGTTTTCCCATCTGTTTCAGGATGATAAGTTGTGTTTAAGTTCAACTGAGTCCCCAATGTTGACTGCTAACTTGTCCAAAACCTAGAAGTGAATATGGAGTCCCTATCTGAAATGATCTTCTTAGGTATCCCATGCAAACGGATAACCTCGCTTACAAACACATGTGCCACGTCAGTGACATCGTAAGTGTCTCTAACCAGAATAAAATGAGTACTCTTGGTTAACTTATCCACTATCACAAGAATGGCATTGTGTCTATGAGATGTGAGTGGCAACCCCACAACAAAATCCATAGAAATGAATTCACATTTGGACATAGGAACATCATGTGGTTGTAGGAGGCCTGCCAGGTGATGGTTGTCAGCTTTCACTTGTTGACACTCTAGGCACTTGGCGACGAAATGGACTACATCGTGCTTCATGCCTACCCATAATAAAATCTTCCTCATGTCTACGTACATCTTCTTCACACCCAGATGCACACAATAAAATGCTCTATGGGCTTCCTTCAGTATGATGCTTCGAATATCCCCCTCTTCATGGATGTACATCCTTCCTCGATATCTTAACAGTTCGTCTGCTTCCAGACTATATCCTTCATACTTTGTATCTAATCGCCTCCCACTCTAGAGGTTCGAAGTAACCTTTAAACACCAATTGTCTCCTTGGAGTTGTGTCAACACATGTTCCCTCAGATTGACCTTTAAGGGTACCAAGGAGAAGATACGTGGTCTCCTACTCAAGGCATCTCCGACCACATATTCCTTTCCCTTGATCTACGAAATACCAAAATCATACTCACTCATAAAATCACTCCATCGTCTTTTCCTGGCATTCATATCCCTTTGAGTGAAGAGATATTTTAAACTTTGATGGTCCATTTTGAGCTCAAAGTTTCGCTCTACTAGATAGTGCCTCCAAAGTTTCAAAGCTAGTATTACAGTTGCCAACTATAAATCATGAGTCGCATATAGCTCTTTGTGTTTCTTCAACTTCCTTGATGCATAAGCTATCACTCCTCCATCTTGCATTAACACGGCCCCCAACCCTTGCTTCGAGGCGTCCATGAAGACTGTGAAGTCCTTTTCCGTATCCGGCACTCGTAGAATTCACGCACTAGTTAGTAACCTCTTAAGCTCAATGAATGCACTATCACATTCTTTTGTCCATTCATACCTGACCCCATTGCACTGCAAAGTGGTGATGGGTTTCTCTATTTTGGAGAATCCTTCCACAAATCTCTGATAATAACTTGCTAGCCCCATGAAGCTTCTCACCTCATGGGCATTTTTTGGCACTGGCCACTCCATAATGGCCTTTACCTTTTCTGGGTCCACAGAGATTCCTTCGCTAGAAATGAATTGACCTAAATAATGAATTTATTTCTGGAAGAAGGAACACTTTGACAAATTCCGATACAATTTGTTCTCCCTAAGGTAGGACAACACTAGTCGTAGGTGTTCCTCATGTTCTCTTTCATTCTTGGAATAGATGAGGATGTCATCTAGAAAGACTTGTACAAAACAGTCTAAGTACTTCCGAAATACGTCGTTCATGAGGCTCATGAATAATGCTAGTGCATTGGTCAATCCGAAAGGTACTACGACAAACTCATAATGTCCAAACTGAGTTCGAAAGGAAGTTTTTGGGATATTGCCTTCCTTAATCCTTAATTGATGATACCCTGATCACAAATCGATCTTTGAGAATACCGCTGCTCCTTTCATCTGATCGAAGAGGTCATCTATTCACGGCATTGGGTACCTATTTTTCACTATAGCACGATTCAAGTCCCTATAGTATATACACACTAGTAAGGATCCATCCTTCTTCTTTACAAAAATTACTGGTGCACCCCAAGGTGAGACACTGGGCCTTATTATCCCTAAGTCTAACAACTCCTTCAACTGCATTTGCAACTCACAAAGTTATGGTGTTGTCATTTGATATGGGGTCTTGGAAATTGGTTCTACACTAGGTTTTAGCTCAATAGTAAAACCAATCTCCCTCTCATGAGGTAACCCTGGTAACTCATTTGGAAAAACATCCTTAAATTCTGAAATTATCGGGTACTGATATAATGAGGGTTCCTTCCTTTCATTCACTACTTCCACTACATACAGTCGACACCCTTGCCTCAAGCATTATTTAACCTTCATAGTTGAGATAAAGCGTAATGACACTTTTCTCCATACACCCTGGATATCTATTGGCCTTCCTTTGTCGTCTACACAAAGCACCTTTTTTGTGAAATAATCTACCAAATCTTGATGAGCTTCTAACCAATCCGTTCCAATGATTAGGTCATATGCCCTGAGAGCGGTGACGTATACCCTCAACCTGGTAGTACAAAATCCCAGGTTTACTATACAATTATCAACACTAGGTCCTACCGCTTGTTTTTCCCCCGAAGCCATCTCAACTTATTTAAAGTCATCATGCTCGTAGGATGCCAACCCACTCTTTTCTAATGCAGATGGTGAAATGAAACTATTTGTCGCACCAAAATCAAATAAAATCTTAACATCGATATGATTTAGCATACCTAATGACTCCACCACCATGGATTGATGTTTGGCCTGGTGATTATTAACCACTACATAAATCTGGTGGCTGCTACTTTCTCTTCCTATTGGTGCCTTTCCTTCTCTATGCACGAACCCTGATTGTAAATCTAGGCAGTCATGCTGGTAATGGGGTCCTCCGCACCCCCAACAGGTAACATGAGATTGAACCTGCGCACTGTTATGTGACTGTCTCTGAAATGAGTTCCTCTCCTTGGAACCCTTTCCCCTACTAGCTATTCCTTGAGATGGTCGTGGACCTGTCTGCGTCGTTGCTGAAGAATGAGATGTTGCACTCACTTCCATTGAAATCCCCGTGGTTACTATTCTTGGTGTGACTCTGTTACCATATGGAGGTGGCCTTGAGCCCCCTCCCCTAGGAAATGTCCTAGGGGTCTTCCTGACAAATCCAGGATGATGCAGAAAGGTCGGTCTCGTACCTCCAATTAAGTTCATGTGTTCCTCCACATAATGCGCATTTTCCATAGCTTCCGCTACCGAAGATGATTTCCACATCCGCACCATAGCTCTTATCTTAGGGTTCAATCCATAGACAAAGTGCTCTTCCTGTTGTTGGTGATTATCCATATATGAAACATATTTGACCAATTCCATAAATATGATCTCATATTCTTCTACAGTTTTGTTTCCCTGTACTAAGGCATGAAACTTCCCTACCTGTTGTTCCTCATAATAAGATGGAAGATATTTCCTTCGGAACCTCTCCTCGAAAAGTTCACAAGATATTGTGTCTGGGGTAAGATGCAGTTGTCTTTCCAGGTTACCCCAACAGTTCAAGGCGTTGTCTCTTAACTGAAAAATTGTTATCTTCACCTTTGAGTTGGACGCATAGTCCCTTAAGGAAAAACACCTTGTCATGTCTTCCAACCATGCTTCCGCACATTCACTAGCGCGACCCCCGACAAACTCTGGAAGTTTGATATTCTGCAATTCTTGGGTGATGTCTTCAGTCGGAGGTCCTCCCACCGAATCCCTCGATGCTTATGGATTACCCGTTCTATATGGTGGGGGTTCCACCTCGGTCCCTGCTGGTTGTCGCCCCTTTAAAGTCTCATTTATGGCCTCCAACGAGCGCAGTATGAGAGGTAGTTCGAGCAATGGTGGTGGTGGCACTGGCAGTGTTGGCGGTGCCTGTGACAATGCTCCCCTGCCTCGATTCCCTCGAGTCCTAACCATCTTGTATGATTTAACCTGCATGAACCAAAGTTGTCAAGGTGAATTCAAGGATGTTTCAAATTTGCACTACTTAAACTAGAAACAAGGTTATGCATAAGTTTTTCTTTGCTTGTCTGTAAACAAACATTACTCTCTTTAGGGGATTGGCTGAGTTAGGATTAAGCATATAAGCTTGATTTCTTTGCCTAAGAAAACTATTGACTCCCTTGCTCGGTAGCTATGCTAGCCTTGCGCCATACTCACCAATTCCTCTATCTTACTTTCCTAGCAGTGTATGTCGCCTCCTTCCCTCTTGCCCTATTCTAAGTCCTTTAAAAAAAATTCTTACAACTAATTATCCTTCGATGCTTGACTCGTGGGCTCGCCTTGGTGCATTGCACATATGCATTGAATTGTGTGTCTCAGTGGCTGGAGGTGTGAGTCTTGAGGATTGTGGAGTGGTTGTCGGGCATTGGAGCTTAACGCTTGTGCGTTGTGGTTATGTGTTGCTTTTGGACTTGTGGTCGTATGATGTAGTGAGCCTGAGGCTATGCATTGAAGCTTGGTGCTTGTGCGCTGGGATTTGGTTCTTAGCTCGTGGACTTGGAGATTGGGCCTCAGGTGCAATACTTTGAAATTTCTTATTAAATTAATCACCCTTATACATTATTGAATTTCTTATTAAATTAAAGACCCATAGTGTGGTGTAGTGGTTGACACAAATGTGTGGGGCCTTTGGGCTACTTGGAGGTCACGAGTTCAACTCTCGGGGAGTCAAATAATATTTTATAAATTTTTCTACTTATACATTAATTAAGCCTAATTAACTCAATTAAGTTTATATTATTTTAACGAATTCAAATAAGTAAATATTTTAAAAAGAAAACAAATATAATAATAAATAAAATTATAAAAAAAAAGTTATTTTAAAATAATATTAATTTATGTTTTATAATTACATTTGTTTTGAAATTTATTAATATATAAATATATACAAATATCTATATAAAAAAAACTGCATACAAGGATCTTAATTAAAATAAAAAAAAATAAGAAATAAAAACAATTAATTAAAAAAAACAACTCAAATAACCCTGGGGCATCGTGGGACCTCACATGAGGCCCATGTGCCCCCTTCCCTCTTTTTCATCTGTCCAAACCTAAAATAAAATAATAGTAAAAATATAGAAGGCTATACAAACCCTAAACAAACCCTAACTCGAATTCATTCCTTTGTTTCTAATTCCAGAACACTGTTTTCCTTCTCAGCTCAGTGCTTGGGCGTTTGGTCTCGGCTTGGCTGAGCGCTTGGTTTGACGTATAGTGCAAGGGAAAATGTCTCTTGCAGGCTCTTCTCTTGGTCCTGGCTTGTTCGACTTAGCACTTGTGTGTTTGGGCATTTGGGCGTTGGCTTGTAACTTTTTTGTTTCAAATTCGTTTTGCACAAAGGATTCATCGTGGGCTTCTTCATTGATGGATTTTGTGCTTGGAATTGACTTTGGTGCTCTGTGTTGTGTTGTTTTTTTTTTGAAAATGACTTGTGTTGTTGTTGTTGGGTGCTGGTGCATTGGCTATTGGGTTTTTTTGTTTTATTACAAAAAAAAAAATTGTTTCCTGTGTGTGCAGCGTGCTCCTCGGTCGTGGCTTTGCGCTTGGGAAACCAGGGAAAGTCATTGTGGCCACCTCCTCACCCTCCTAGTCTCGTCCATGGATTTGACTGGTTTATTGACTGAGTTTTGTGTGGCTTGGCACTTGCAGTGGTCTTGTATGTTGATTTGTGGATCGACTTGTATTGGTTTTAGTTGTTGATTAAATTACTTGTGGTTGTGGGAAGGAATCGGCCATGACGCTTACATTGGGATTTTTTTTTTTGTTTTCAGTGTATGAAGCGTGCGGCTCCTCAGCCGTGGCTTCGTGCTAGTTTTTGGTGACTTATGTGTCTAGCGGTTGGTGTGCGGTGCGTTTGTTGTTGATATCAGTTAAGAAGAGGGTATGATTCAAGAGATCCACTTAGAGAATGTCAAATGACTGTCCCCAGGACACCTTTGTCGGATCAACCAAGCGGTGAGATCGGTGCATCAAAGAAAAAGGAATATGGAATTGCCAATGGGCATATTGTATGTTCTTTGTACTATATCGAGGTGGCTTGCTGAGTTCAAATCTGGCAACGTCATTGAGTAGTAATGCATACTGTCTACTGACTGTAACTAATGTTGTTCCACTCTCTCACATTTATATGCGTTCTTTAGTAATTTTGTAATAATATTAAAACGTATGCATGGCTGCAGTAGCTCGATTGGTTAGAGCATGTGGCTGTTAGTGTTGCATGTTCATACTTATTGGTTCCTTGCCTTTTCGGGGAACTATTATCTTCTCTGGTTTGCGGGATAGTGTTACAAGAAAGTGTGTAAACACTATCTAGAATTTAAATTATATTTGTTCATAGTGTGTACATGGAACTATTAGCTCATGTTGTAGATTGGCTCATTGTATGTTGGATTGTTAATCTTATTTGCTATGTTACAGGAATTGCAGTGATGGAGCGATGGAGCGCTAGTACACAATATTAGATACTTGACTCTCTCTATATATATATATATATAAATTAATAATATATGTTTGACAAAACTTTGTGGCCTAAACATGAATGAATTTATTGTTAATCTACGACATTTTTCTATAACCATGAGCCTCACTGTTTGTGCTAATTATAGAAGTGTGTATCTTTTTTTCTATTAGTTTCCCTAACTGCAAGTGATCCATATCCAAGTGCTGAAACGAATAGATGACCTGCAATGGCCAACAGTCACATATTTGGTGTAGAGATGTCCTTGGATATTTTCTCAACTGTGCCTCCAATTTCTGAAGTCCCAACTTCTCTGCCCTTTGGTGTCATCTTCTATGTTTCAGTGTTGCCTTTCCACCTTTCATCCGCTACCATTTTGGTTAACAAAAACCTCCTCTAGTTTATCTAAGTTGGGGTATTTCCATTGCCAATAATATTGGATAACCTAACGATAAAATGAGGGTTTAATATGCATTTAGTCATGAATGGTCTCTGCATATATAGAGGTGGTAAAGGATTCAATAACATTCCAAACAAAGCCATATTTGGCGGCACAGAATTACATATGAAGGATTTGCTAAGCTAAAGATAAGAATTAAAGAGATAAGCATGACAACAACAAGGATCAAGAATCCATGGCTATTCCATTCACGAAATACTTGGATTAGAATTGAAAAAAAAATACATCAAACTTGAATTATTATTTGTTCCTAAACTTTACTTAGGAAGGTCCATAGGCCCTTAGTGTTAGAACCTCGCTCTGATACCATGTGTAGGGACCAGAAATAAACAAGCCTAATAAAATCCATACAACTACATGTAACATTTCTAACATAGAATTTCAATTTCAAACATAGAATTTCTTTGAATGCATAAATAATTCATTGAGCTTCAAATAAGAATATAATATTTCAGCAGAATTTAACATTTATATATAGCATGAAAATAACTTAGCAATTCATAAATAAAATACCTGCTTCTGATGCTAATTCCCGTCGATATGGTTGTCCTTTCCCTACTACCTTGCCTAGCCTAATGCAATGACCACCTCTGTCCAAACTAACTAACCTCCCAGCCAGCTAGGAGCAGCTTGTCCGGCTCCCTAGCTACAGGAAACCGAAAGGAATCCCGACCCTCGTGCCCGAAACCCCCAGCAACCTCGTGCCCCCTGAAATGGTTCCCCAAAACCATAGAAACCAACAAAAGAAACAAAAAATACAAACCAGAACTGTAATCTCTCCTCCCCCCTAATTATTCCTTCCCCTTATTATCATAATGCCCTCTCGTAGGACTCTTCCCCCGTCATATCTTCCCCTTCACCGACTCTCCTCCCCCTCATTAATTTCCTTATCTCCTCCTTTATTACCTTATCCCCCCCTTCTTTAATTTCCTTATCTCCTTCTTTATTACCTTATCCTTAATTTAATGCTTCATTCCCCCCTTGCATACGTAAGGTATTTAATAAAATAAATTCAAATTATTAACCCCTTTAATTCATTACTCAAATAATTAATGAGTCAATTAATTAATTAATTAATTAATCATTGACATATATAAACAAGTAATTAATAATTAATTAATTAATTAATATTATTAAGAAATAATTATTGTTTAACTAAACATATTAGGACAGTCAGATTATCAAATTAATTATACTTAATAATCCCTATGCATCTATTTAACCAAGGTTGTTACACAATTTGAAATCAATAAAAACATATGAACTAGACATGGCATTCACAACCCAACAAAATAGAGGCACGCCCACAACTCAGCTATAAAGTGACACCGATAAGGGGGACGCCAATGCTGGGCATGGGATGTAAATGTGTCAGGAATATAGGGAAAATTGCTGGTCATTTTTGACAGGTGGCAGACGACCACGAGCTGAGGAAGTAAGTGGATTCTGCAGGACAGTGAGCACATCCACTAAAGGGAATTTCAAAATCTAAGGGGGTTTCTAATCCATCCCACTCCAGCCATTAAATCCATGCTCACCGCGCCTAGTTATCACACCTCAAGAGACCGTTGAATTCGCCCCCACCCAAGGCGGTAATAGAAGACTAGCACTATGCGCCAGAAGAGGAAAGTTTTAGGAGTGGATTGCTACCAGAAACTCCAGGGTAAGGCCCCTCCCAAAAAACGAAGAGGAAGCTACTGGAAAAATAGGGGGGACAATGTACTGACATATTTTGCTAGGTTTCTAGTGAAACCATGGATTAAAGCTTCATTTAAAGGAAAGGCGATGGGTCATTCCAGGATGCTCTTATTAGTGATATGCTCTCCCTCTTTCCACAATAAGTCATATGTTATTTGCGCACACAGATCATTCCTTTTTCACTCTGCTTGTTCCCACTATCCAACACTATGCGCTCTATGCCCTTATCGGTTCTCTGCACTATGCACCAAACAATTTGAATATGAGCCTTCTAATTCTTCTCGAGTTTGAGCTAAGAGATTCACAATATAACTGGGGCTTAATATTAATTAGGGTAAATTGATTAGGCACAAAGAGAGAAATGTGAAGCTAGAGAGGGGATTTAACTTTGCACGAGGTAAACATGAAGGGAATCAGCCAACAACAACACCAGATCACCGAGAGCATACAATCCATAATATAACCAGGACAAATATTTTTTACCATTCTTATCAACATAGCACAATCGCAATTCGCCAGGGAAGCTTCTTAGATTAAATTTCAAGTTAAGAGCAGCAAACATTCTTACAACAAATTGAAATGAAATTTAAATCCATCAAACCCAACCAATCGTCTGTTGTATGTATATACATAAAAATATTTTTTCTTCAATCTGATTACAGTTATAAACATAGATATAAGATAAACAATCAATTACAAATATAGTAGCATTACATTACAAAAATATCATAGAAATAAATCTCCAACCTAAGGCCATGACCATACCAGTACAAATTTATATTTTATACAATTAACATTTTAGCAGAAATATTGTAACCGATGAGTTGAATTTCTAAGGTGTCCTCGCACGATCTCACTCCATCCATCTCCTACTCGTCGACCGATGAGACCTTATCAATACCTCCCAACCAACGTTAGGGGTACTCTTCTTCCCACATAGGCCCACAAGCCTCAAAGGGGACACACACACAATGCCAGAGAATTCCATCTCCCAGCTCACCTTGCAAGGTCAAGATACCACTCATTACCAGAGCTAGGTGTCCCAACTCCCACAAGAGAAAATTCAGTCAAGATGAAATTTTGGTAGCATAACGTTACACAAGAAAAATGTGATCCATACTCCTCTTCCATCATTTTTATAGAGTTTTCTTAGTCATTAGTTTCCAAATACTCATTAGATTCCTTTTTCATTTAATTAATTACGAAAAACCTCCCCTGTACACATGTCACTCGATCCCCTAGTTGCACCAAAAAATCAAATTATTAGGTAATTAAATTTGCCTATTTCCCTCACCCACCTCAAAGACTTCCTAAAAAATCTCATTGGTGTCCCATTAATCCTTTATAATTTTTAAATGACTTACACTTTACTTAGAATTAGCAGGTTTAGACAAAAACAACCAATTACCCATTTTATTAATTAAACCTTTATTAAAATTTCCACTTTAACTATTAAAGCTTGAATTTTATTTACCCCCTTCTTGTGACATGTCTAATTAGTGGTTTTTTTTTGTTCTAAGGTTTCTACTCAAACCTGGGTTTTCAATTCACTAGGCTTGGCGACAGTTCTTAAGGGAAAAAATTGTTATTAAACTTTACTTATTGCATCATTCATTTTAAGGCCGACCAGGTCCTAAGGAGGCATAGTTTTCTAGGCACTAGGTTTATTAACTTACCATAGATAAAATTGTGACATGCCCTTCAGGACGCACTACGTGCTCCAAGGGTGACACTCGCATTTTTCCTCTTTATTTGCACAACGTTCCCTTCAAGACGCACTACGTGCTCCAAGGGTGCCACTCACCTTTTCAATGAATTTGGTAGACGTCAAACCCCTGGAGCCAATACTCTATCAGGTGATATTTTGGGAGACTAAGGGCCTCTAAGGAATAAGGACACTACCTTATTGCATCCCCCTTAGAATCATCGTGAGAAACTTTCATAGTCTTCCTTCACGACATCGTGGGTATTATCGAACTAGGTAATTGTTAACCTATAGTTTGATCCACGATGGGAGTGCTAGTAGGTTGTGGAAGGGCTACTGCCACACCTCTCCCTCAATGTATCTAATTGTCATGTGTGACCCCTTTACTCCAAATGTGAGTCTGGTCGGAAAGCTATCGTTAGCCTACATCCATCAACAAATCATGTCAGCAATAATGATCAACATCATAATATCTAATCATATATACATATGTCACATCAACAACATTCAAACCCTAACAGTCCACTCCCTCACTCGATCTGGAGTCCCAAGAGTTTCCTCGATGCCTCGACATCCTCAATGTCCAAAGTCCTACACACTCAGGAGAACCCAATCAATAACACATGCCGATGTAAACACAACAAAATTAACATATCATCAAATTCACAATGTCTCATAATCATAATCAAAACATCCAATAGTATAATGACCTGGATCACTTGCACACAAGTGTTGTCAAATAATAAGTTCGCTCAGTGTGCACAAGAGAGGGATGCTACATATAAGATAAATATTGTATTCCATGGGAAAAGTGAAAAAAGAATAGAAACCACCAGGGTAAAAGTGAGTTATCTAGAATTGTTGAGTTTTGTGTATGTAGATAATAAATAACTAATTATTTATTATATATATTTATACCCTATATTATAAATATATTATTTATATTTTATATTTTAATAATATTATTTAATAATTAATAATTATATTATTAATTATTAATCTCATAGAATATCTTCTCAATGTTATACCAACATTGACTCTTCCTTTCAACGAGGGAGACATTCTGCATCATCTCAAGCTTGTCTTTGAAATATACAAACTTTTCCTTAGACTCATGACACCTTTCTGTTAGTCCTCGGAGATGTCTCTCTCTCACATGAACCAATGGTAAACTCCCTCTATGTATCTCCATCTAATCCAAATGACTCTCTCGGGGATCAATATCACTCTCGGTCTGCATGTGATAGCATTTAACATACTGAATTTTTATAATTCTTATTCAAATCAGCATGACTAGGGACAAAAACCACACTAGAGCCATCACCACAGGTACACCCCTATGAGTGAATGTGTAATATACCTCAATTTCGTCATAAAAAAAAAAAAATCTATGGCGCAAAGCTCTAAACTTTGTAAAAAAAAATATTTATAAAAGGAGAACTATCCTTACTGGTTTTTGTGATACCCCAAGTATTCAAACTTCCTTTCTAGCATTACAGGGCCATATTCTAGCGTTTTTGTTTTTGTGAGGTCATACTAGCACTTGGGAGGGATCTAGGTGTAAATGTTTTGTAATAAAAGAGGACTAAACATGGTCTAGTACTTAAGACCTCATCCTCTTCTTTAACACATATTCCCAATATGCACGCAATTCTACTCTAAGGCCCGAAATAATTATATACACAAAGTCATGGTGGTCGAAACCTAATTTTTCACTTCTCTTGAGTTATTTCGAAGTGTTTCATGGTTGGCCCTGGACTATGAAAGGCTTCCTCGACCATTCTCGTTTGATTGACGAAAATCCTTTCCCACGACTAAAAGCCAACCAACAGTCTAACTAGGAGTGAACCCCAAATGGATAGTTGATGGAAGCTTATTAGGTTTTTAACTAAACTAACCAATGGTGTTGATTAGACTAGTAACGACTAGAGGTCGATAAGCTCGATACATAGATTCTTGAAAGGACCCAGACCAACCCTCATAAATAATACTGGAGGTGTTTGACAGTCGGGAGTTAATTCTCTGCCCGACCATTAAAGGAGGTAGGTGAGGAGCGAGGGCCAACTCTGTACCCTCGACCAACCCAAGCATGCCAAGATGCTCGAGTCACGTGGCATACTCTTCCTGTTGTACCTACCGCATTCAACAGGTATGGTTTCACATTTTAGGGTAATAGCCATTGTTCCATATCTCAGTAAGAAAGTTTTGTTTGAAGGGCATTGTGTTTTCTTTTGCACTGTTTCGTGACTTTCACCTGCAAGTGGTTTGATATCCTGGAGTGCCTACCGGCTACTTCTATTATCGGTAAGTGCAAACCTACTTGTACATTCATTACTCAGTCGTTCAACAAGATCCAATTACTTTGTTTTGATTTACTTTTCTCATGATTTCTTTGAAGTGTTTCATGTGAATGGTGATTCACCCATAGGCTCGCATAGTCTCCTCCTACAGTCGTTGTTGAGTTTCCTCTTTGTGAATTTTCCCACTGTGCTTCACCAGAGTTATAGTCAACGTTTATTTGACTAGGTCTAGTAATAGTCCAAATGTATACCTATATTTCGGTAGAGAAATCTCACTGGTAGATAGTTGGTTGTTATTCTTATTGTATACAAAGACAAGGGTTTCTTTCTTTGCCTTTCTCTATTTATTAACAAACTCTTCATTTGAGAGTTTCCTTGAGTAGTTAGTAGTCACACGATCCATTCAATAATACTCATACCCTAATTGTAACTAAAGAAAACTCGTGTTATTCTATTCGTGACCACTTGCTCATAATCTGAATGCGTGCGAAGACGTGTATGCCTGGAGTCCTTGTCATGATGTTATTTCTGCATGTTCCACCATTTCATTCGCAAGGTATTGGATAGATTAGTGGTTCGGTATATATTCCCTTTTTTTCTTTTTTATTTTTTTTCCTTGCCCTTTATGAAATCGATTTAAATCTCAGGTTTACGTCTATTATGTGGCTTGTTTATATATCACCAGTAATCGTTATTTCTCTCTATATTGTTACTTGGATTGATATCAGATGCTTGTCACTGATGATGGGCCCCTTGGTTTTGCGAGGGTACCCATCAGAGAGATTCAAGACCCTCCTCCCCTTTTTAGTCTGGATGATACGCGATGGTCACAGGAAAAGGAGGTGTCAGATCTTCCCATCCGAATTTAAGTATTATTTCGGTTATACTTTCCTATTTTATCAACTCTTCTCATTTATGTTGAACGAATTGTAATGGTTCTGTCCCAAAATATGCAGGGTTTCAACTACACGAATACATGGGGGACAACCCTTATCGTCCGCGGGAAAGGTAAGTTGGGTTCCAATATTCCCTCCTCTAGAAACTCGGGCAAATTCAGTCATAGGGATTGATTCACTGAGATAGATATTATTTAGCGCTGTATTACTTCAGTTTTTAAAGTTCCCAGCCCGAAACGAGCGTCGACTTCAAACTAAATAATAGGTCGAAAGGCTCAATCGTATTTTTTGTTATATTCTATCTTGTCAATGGAAGAAGTAAATATGATTTGCATGTTAGTTAATTTAGTCCATAGAATAGATTCCAAAAATTTCCATCCATACTCTTTCATAAATAAAAGGAAAACTACATTGTTCATTCTATATTCAAGCCGATAAAATACGCAGAAATAAATCTGGTGAAACTTGGTCAGTTTTATACTCCATAAGAGCGAACAGAATTCATATATAATATTATTCCACATCGAAATGACATACATTCCAATAAATCAGTTTTAATCATCCCAAACAAAGAAGGAATAGAATAAATATATGAACCAATTCGCAGGAAGACAAAGGGAACAACCACGTTCCTCCCAACCGTAGGATAGGGCAGCCAAATCACTTGCCCAATCCACCCCCTAGCCTGACCATTAATCCATAAGGGAGAACTTGAAATATCCTCTTCAACAATGTTTCCACTATCTATAGTCCTCTCTTTTCCTCACACTCAATATTCAGTGTTCATAATAGCAAGTATACCGTATTTATTTTCCCCAACATACTAGGCAGCGTCCTGCCTCCTCACATATGCTATTTATCCAAAAACAATTTTTTCCTAGGTCTTTCTTCCCTCCCTAGGGAATTTTCACAACTTCCTAAATCCCTGCTTTTCAGGGGTTGTCGATGGCCAAATCCATGATTTTCTACTTGTAACAATCATCCCAGAGGTAGTTCCAACATGTTCCGCACTCATGGAGTCATGGTCAACTAAATTTAACATGGTTGTTCCATTTGTCCTCCTGCAATAATTAAAACAATATAATGTTTACATACAAGTGTCATATTCCAATAGACTGTTGGGTCAAATCAGGTCTCTACCCAACAATCATGATAATTAATTACAATTTATTAAATTCAAAATTCGAAATTGCCATAAATGGCAAAAATTTTCCAAATTCGAATTTACTAAAAACGAAAATTTTCTAACAAATTTTGAATTTCAAAAATACTTTATTTTTGGGGATGTCACATCCTTTCCCCCTTCAATAAAACATTGTCCTCAGTGTATGTTCCTTTCTTGGAACAATATTGGATGAGATTTCCGCAAATCCCCTCCAACTCGCAAGTGGCCTCCTTAGGACTAAATTGCTTCCATTGCACTTTTACCTGAGCGACGACTCTGATCCAAAGTGTTATTTATCTCCAGTCCAGAATGTGCACGGGTTCCGCCTGGAGCTCGCCTTCTGGTTCCACCTACACCAAGTTCCAATCAATCATATGAGTAGGGTCATGGACATACCTTTTCAACAAGGAAACATGAAATAAATTATGAATTCTTAAATTAGCTGGAAGTGCAAGTTGGTAAGCTACAGGTCCAATTCGAGCTAATATCTCGAAGGGCCCACAAAACCTGGGTGCCTACTTGGAACAATTCCCAAGTTTTATTGAACTCTTTCAGGCTTTGACTTTTAAGTAAACATGATCTCCCACTTGAAATTCCAAGTGTCTTATTTTCTGGTCCGCATAACTTTTTTGTCTGCCATGTGCTTCCTTTAAGTTCTGTTGCACCTTTCTTACCATACTTTCCATTTATTGGAGCATTTATGGCCCAACCATGAGTCTGTCAATTGGGTCGTCCCAGCTAATTGGTGTCGTACACTTTCTACCGTATAGTACCTCGAAGAGGCTCAATTTACCCAAAGTTTGGTACCCATTGTTATATGAGAATTCAACCAAGTACAAGTAGTCTTCCCACTTACTCGGTTTTGTTCTTACGTACATGCATAGCATATCTTCTACGATTTGATTTGTTTTTTCAGTCTGTCCATCCATTTGTGGATGGTAACTTGTGCTGAAATTCAAATTAGTATTTAGCCCTGCAAACAATTCTTTCCAAAAAGTGGACGTAAATTTTGTGTCTGTACCTAAGATCACCATTTTAGGAATACCATACAGCTTAAAAATTTCTTTCATAAATATTTCAGCGATGTTTATATATTTAAAAGTAGATTTCACAGGAATAAAGTGTGCAGACTTACTGAGTTTATCGATTACAACCATAATAGAATCATTTTGTTTCTGAGTTTTTCGCAAACCTATTATAAATTCCAGCAATATGGTCTCCCATTTCCATTTTGGCACTGGTAATGGTTGTAATAGGTCGGCTGGATGCTGGTGTTTATCCTTAGCCTACTGAAAATATTTTCACCTAGCTAAGTATTCTGTTGTTTTTCCCTTCATATTAGGCCAATAAAATAGTTTTCTAAGTGTTGTTATCGTTTTCTGGTATCCTGGATGGCCAGAATACGCTTTCTTATGCAGTTTGTCCAAGACTATTAACTTTAAATCTATTGAATCTGGTATGTAAAGTTTGTTTTTAAATCATAATAGTCCCTTCTTGTCGATACTTAGATCTGGTTTATCTGAGTTTGTGGTACTGTTTTGTAATTAGGCCATTATCTTAGTGTAATTTTCGTCGTTAATACCTACCGTCCTTTTTCTTTCTTCCATATCACTTTCTGCCCTGTTGATATTTATCTCAAATAACCCATGGACTCTTCTACTTAAAGCATATGCTACCTTATTTTCCTTACCCTTGATATGTCTGACCTCGAAGTTGAATTCGCTCAAGAAGGCTAGCCATCTAGCATGCCTTGCATTAAGATCTGGTTGGCTAAACAAATATTTCACACTGCTATTATCCGTCAATAGTAGAAATTTTTTTCCCATTATGTAGTGTCACCACATTTTTAAGGTGTGTATTACCACTGCCAATTCTAAGTCATGAGTGACATAATTTTGCTCTCGTTCTTTTAATTTCTGAACTCATAACAAATCACGTGTCCTTCCTGAGTTAGGACACCACCTAGTCCTTCTTTACTTGTATCAACACATATGGTAAAGTCTTTATCTGGGCCTGCTACCTTCAATATGGGTGCAATTGTCAATAATTCCTTCAGCTTGTTAAAAATGTCTTGGCACTTTTGTGACCAGTTAAAGTTGGTCCCTTTCTTTTGTAATGATGTGATATGGTAGGCTATCTTGGAAAACCCCTCTATAAATTTGCCATAATATCTGGTGACTCCTATGAATGACCAGATATCCGCTACATCCTTAGGTATCGACCATTCCATGATGGATTTTATTTTCTCAGGGTCTACGATAATGCCTTCTGCTAAAATTACATGTCCTAGATATTGTATTTTATTTTGATAAAAGTCACACTTATCAAATTTGGCGTACAGTTTGTGTTTCCTCAATGTTTGCAGAACTATTCTTAAGTGTTCTTCATGTTCTTCCTTCGTTTTAGAATAGACCAGAATATTGTCGATAAATACTAGTACCAACTTGTCTAAGTACTGGTTGGAAATACTGTTCATCGGAGACATAAACATGGCTGGTGTGCTAGTGAGTCTGAAAGGTATGACTACAAATTCGTAGTGTCCACATCTTGTTCGAAAAGTTATTTTTCTTATATCTTCATCCTTTATCCTAACTTGATGGTAACTAGATCGTAAATCCAATTTCGAAAAGATCTTGGCCCGACCTACTTGATCAAATAGGTCATTTATTCTAGGTAAGGGGTACTTTTTATTTATAGTCATTTTATTCAATTGTCTATAATCGATACAAAGTATTAGAGTATCGTCTTTCATTTTCACAAAGAGGACCGGTGCCCCCCATGGTGAAACACTCGATCTGATATACTCTTTGTCCAACAATTCTTGTAATTGTATTTTTAATTCTGTCAATTCTGGTAAACTCATTTGGTAATGTGATTTTGAGATAGGAGTTGAATCAGGTAGTAGGTCTATGGAGAAGTCTATTTCCCTTCTAGGAGGCAATTCTGGTATCTCATCCACAAACATGTCCCTAAATTCACGTAGGACAACAAATTCTTCTAACTTTGGCTTATCTTCTTTTTCTAACAGATTCGTTACTTGGATGGCATAAAATTGACATCCCATTCTCATACATTTATTGAATTGCATCGTTGAAACTTGTCTAACTAATACAGGTTTTGGTATACCTTGGGTTGTTCTAGTAGTGCCATAGTTAAGTGTCTTTGTATAACAATCTAGTACTTCTTTGTGCTTTTCCAACCAATCCACTTTGATAATCATATCATAAGATCCTAGTGGTAGGATGTTCAGATTTGTTCTTATGTTTTGACCATCTAAACTGAACTCAAAATCAGAAATAAAGTCAACTATTTTCCTTTTAGTTCATGTTGCTATTTGTACTAGCCATGATTTTGCGTGCTTCAGTTTCCTAAGTTTATTTGACTCTACTACATCAGAAGTAATATAACTTAACGTAGCTCCAGGGTCAATTAAAACAGAAATTCGAGTGTTATTGATTTTACCTTCGATTTCTACCATAGAGGACTGGTGGTCAGCTTGCCAATTATCTATGGCTGCATTTATGCGATGCAGGCTTCTGCCCACGTCATCCACCATCGAGGCTTCCTGCAAATTATGAATAGCAGTTCTGTTTGATGAAATTAAATGTGGACAGTTCCTCCTTAGACGAGGTTCTCCACATTCTCAACACATTAATGGTTTGCGGGGGTTATCCCCAAACTTCTTCATTCCCTGATTTATCAGCTTACCGTTGCCTTGGGTATTCAAATGGTTGGAGTGAAAATATTTTCTCAGAAATATTTTTGCTACATTCTGGTAAGGAGTTGGTTGGTATTCCTTCTTCTGTTGGTTCATTCAATCTTGTTTCTTATCCTTCCAAGCTTTGGGAAACTATGCCCATTGTTTATATTGGTCGTAGCAGATTCGTGCTTTCCTAAATACTTCACTCAAGTATTTGGGGTTGTCAAACTCAATTCTATCCTTGTAGGACTGTGGTAAACAGTTTAAGAATCGTTGGATTTTTACCTTATCCTCTCGGATGTAAGGTATGAACCATAGTAATTCCAGGAATTTATTTATAAGGTCATCCATTGTCATCTGTCCAAGTCTTAACTCGTAAAATTCTTTTGTTTTCCTTTCATAGTATCTTTCAGATAGGTATTGTTTCTTGAAATATTTCTTAAAGTTAGACCATTCCATCTATTTCTCCTTTAGGCCCTTGGCCAATTTTAGGTCTTCCCACCAAAATTTTCCCTTCCCTTTCATATTGTATAGGCCATTCTGACCTTCATATTGATGGAATAGTTATATATCTGAAAGTATTTTTGGATGTCCAATAACCATGCCTCAGCTTCTTCTCCTTTTCTAGATTCTCCATCAAAGGTAGCTGGTTTAATTTTCTTGAATTCTCCTTCAAGATGATCTACTTGTTTTCTATTTCTGTCTATTTTTGTTTTGTCCTCAGCTGAAGGTGTACCTTCAGACGAACAGTCTCTTTTTTTCGTTTCACGTCCAGAGTTCTTGGAATCCCTCTTGCTAATTTCTTCACCATTATTATCCTCCTTTGGGATTTTCTTTGTCACTATACTGCGCACCAGGACTTCATTTATTTCCTATTGTTCCTATTGAGATTTCTTCATTTTTTCATTGTCGGCTTTGAAAACCTGCAGTTCGACGATGAGATTCCTCATTGTTTCTAGAACTTTAGTAGGTGAGCTTTGGTCACTATTATGTCTCTGATTTTCAGGATGTCTTTGTTCAGGTTTTCCATCGATTCTGATTTCCCCGTCATCCTGTGCTGCCATGATTAACACAAAACAAAAAAGGTTTTATGTTTGTAACAATAAAGGTTTATTAGTTTTGCATAAGTAAAAATATATGCCAAGAAATTAATCTGGCCCTGTTTAAGGCCTAGTGTGTTAGAAAAAACAGGACCATGGAGCAATAAAATAAAACAAATGCAGAAACAAAACATAGAAGATACATAATACAAGAGAGACACAGATTTACGTGGTTCACCCAGTGTGGGCTACGTCCACCAGAGAAATTGCCAGGTCCTTCCTTTATTATTATCCAACAAATGAAGGGATATAACCTACAGCAAAACCCGTTGTAACTTCCTCTTCTTTCTCTCACAGTATCCTCTCTCAGAATACAATATTCACCCTCATCCATAGCCGCGATACATTTACCTCATAAAAGAGGGTTTCCTTCTAGGGCAAAAAACCCTAACATAATCTCTACCATTAGATCTACGACCTTATAATGAACGGTCCAGATTTACAATGAAATTACAATATACTTTTACAAGGCAATTTTTTCTTCAGGGGGGATAGGCCCCCCAGCCGGGGGGATAGCCCCCCCGGACCCCGTAGAGGGGGTACCCCCCTCTACACTCCCCCACATGGAAGAGTGTACATACTTCTGGGGTGTAAATACTTCATGGGGTATAAACACGGCTGAAAGTAAAATACCTATAAATCAAGAAGATAATCAGGCTCCACAACCAACAATCTCCCACTTGGAGAGTAATCTCAACAACTCCACCACTGCTTTATATGCTGGACTCTGAACCTTCTTGGACCTGGAAAATTTCTCATTTTCATATTCATTCTTGAATACCAACTGAAACTGAGCAGGAACTCAGTTTCTCCCTGGTTACTCCCTTTGTTAACATGTCTGCAGGATTTTGGCTAGTGTGTATCTTTTCCAGCTTCAATTGTCCATCTTCCAAGGTGGATCGTATGAAGTGGTACCTCAATTGTATATTCTTAGTCTTCGAATGGAAGGTTGAGTTATTTTCAAGGTGAATGGCACTCTGACTGTCACAGTACAACTTGTTGTTCTCCTGCTTCTTTCCCAATTCCTCCATAAACCTTTGTAACCAAATCATCTCTTTACTAGCCTCTGTAGCAACAACATACTCTGCCTCTATTGTTGAAAGT
>ML850996.1:11597-32617 GCA_009831015.1 Picea engelmannii
CGTACCTTCCACCTTCACATTTCTAAATATGCAATAAATAAGCTTTACTGCTAACAGTTCATCATGCACCGCCCATACAAACTATCATTAATCAATGAAAGGCTCGAAGATATTTCCCATTCATAAGCATTTAACCAATATTTAGCGGAGAGTTACATTATCGGCTCTAATTTTTCATTTAAACCATCATCTGGAGCAATCCAACGTTCTCATAAACCTATGGCATCATCTCAACAAGAGTTCTATGGATATACAGTGAACATCTTCGGGCGTGAGGACCAGAACTTCTAGTGGTCCAGGGCATATTCTTATTACTCAATCTCTTCCACAGAGAACCAAGTAATTTGGACCTTCGAGATTGCTCATGCAGGCTGTGTCCCTGAGGTTTTTGACTGTAAGGACCTGGTCTCTTGGTGCACCGATAAATTTATTTCAGACAAAATAATTATTCCACTGCGGGACCGCTCTTTTGTTTCTTTGTCACCTTAGGTCTTCCGCCAAATGCTAAGATTGTCGGAGCCAACATTGACATTCAGAGGAGAAGATTGCAAACAGTTCCTAGCAAAGCATAATAACGGGTTGGACCTCTTGCCCCATTTTTTGGAAAACCCGCTTCTAGTTCCTGAAGATATTACAAAATTGCAAGTTAGTTCATTTATAAATCCATTTTGCGAAATTGCTTGGTTGTTTACAAGAATAACGAGACAAGAGTCCATGACAACTGTTTCCCTGATGGCTCTTTATATTTTGTATTTCATAGTCAATGAACAAGCCATTTTTTATTGGGGCAGGTTAATTTCCCATGAAATTTGTTCCCAATTGTCAAGCTTCAAAAGGGAAAACAAATTTTATATGTCGTCCTATTTAGGTTTTTCAATAGATCATTCTTGTCGGTTTCCACAACTGTCTCTGTCCAAGAATGTCAACTGCGAATTTCACCCAGTAATGTTCTGGTACCAGGCCTTATGGAAGCACAAGGCTTCCCACTATTTTTATGAGGTTTTTAATGGCTTCGTGTTTGTTTTCAAAATTTTTTTGTTAGGAGAAGATGCTCCCCACATATATGAACAGACAAATAGTATTTTGGACAAGAAGGGGACACTCAAACATTTGGATAATTACACTGTCATAAGAATTTTTGACTCCATAGAAAAACTTGCTCTCCTTCCATGTCACATTACAGACATAATGTTTGTTACAGAAGTAGCACAACAATACAACTACTGGTTCCATCTGTTGCAAACGAAGAAAAAAAAAGTTCATTCCTCTTCCTTGGAAAGTAAGGGAGTTCGTGTTGAAAAACGTCAAAAAAATTGATGAATTCGCAACACATTCTAGCATCTCCAACCTGAGATATGCTGAAATCATAAGAGGGTTCGACCCCTATAATATTTTTTGACAACATTTACAAACACTTGGCCTTGACGATTGTTTTTTAAATAAACACCTGCCCAAAAACATAGATAATGGCGGCAACAACCCTGCCTCTGATGTCGACTACGTAGACACGATGCAAAGCTGCACTAAAATGTACATGCAACAAGGGAAAGCTCCGGTGACAAGAGTGTTCAATCGACAAATAACACTCCAAAAAGTACGACATCCCGGAGCATCGCTCCAATGATCCACCACCACAACAAATAAACTTATATTTTTTCAAACGGAAGAGGAGATAACGACCCTCCTCACTCTAAACTTGATAGTTCTCACAAGATTCCAGTAGAGAATAAGAGAAACAAATGTGGGGCAGGCAGAAAAGACGGAAATTCAGAGCGAGAACATGGAAATTGACACTGATCTGGATAACATGATCCGCTTCCTTGATCAACTCGGAGACGCCATCCACCACAGCCATCCAATGGACATATTTGTTACCAAAAATTTTGACGAAGATGAATCCTTCGTGTTCCAGAGCGTTGTTTTTGATAGCCAGTCCAAAAAATTGATAATTGAAAAAAAAGATGTTAAAAATACGAAAGGAAATTCCATTCAGAGGTTGACCTTGCCAACATGCGGCTGTCCCAAATCTGTCAGTTTCACACCGCAAGCAGAGAAACACTTCATGATTCCATTGGAGGCATTGAGACCGAGAATACCAGACTGAAGGACCGGGTCAAGGAATCAGAAGATGCTTTCATTCCTATGCCATTTCTTGTCAATCCTTTGGAAATAGCCATGCCTGCCACCCTTGCAACCAACGTAAAATCATCCTCCACCCTAATAGCATCTTGTAAAGGATATGTGGAGAATAATATCAATAAAAGAATGGAAATGGTTACCGAGGCATGAAAAAGATCACAAACCATCACTTCCCTTGGAACCAGGGAACATAGTTTGCTCGAACATTTGTAGGTCGAGTTAAAAGATGAAGAAAATTTCTTCTTAAAAATGGTCATTCCTTTTTGCACCATTGTCAACAATATGACATAAACAAAAAGAAGAGAACAAGATCTTCCATCCAAAAACCGGATCGGTCAATTGAATGCATGTTGGAAAGAAAAAGTGAAGAACTTGCATCTCATTGTTCAGTCATGTGAACAAGCCATATCGAAGAAAGATAAATTATTCACAAGGCTGTCAAATATAGACTTAGCTGGGAAAACCAACGACTTCCAAGACCCTGAATTAATCACAAACTCCTTTCCCTTAACCAGGAAAGAGTTCGATAAACAGGTTGTTGTGTTTAAGTCCTCGTCTCTGGAAATGTTTTACAACATCCTTCAATTTGATCAAGCTCACGTCCATGACTGGATAGTCAAATATTCAGTACAGAATGAGGAAATTCACCAGGCTCTATGGAATCTTTCTATCGACTTCCGTGAATTAGAAAATGATCTTTTCAACATAAAAATCCAGAATGAGATTAGCGTCACCCCAATGAGAAGCTACATTGAAGAATGGCTCGAAAGGAAATTGAAGTAGGCCGCCGACAAAAGGCATTAGGCAGTTTCCAGGATTCCAGCATCCGTCGACGACATCATTGAAACCGTAGTCGCCGGTGACATCAATGAAATGAAAACCACAAGCAAATAGCCAAAGGGATCATATGTACCCTCACTGTAAGTCTACTGATCACATCCTGCTTTGTTTATCAACCCAGTTATTCCAATTTCTTAAATACAGATGTGTAGGCAAACACTTATACCTTTCCATTTATGTTTTTTGTAGGTATTGCACTCTATCTTCTTTCTACAATCCTGTTTCTTGTACATATTTATGTAATGGTCCTCGAGAGACCCAATCACAGTCTACTTGACAAACGCAATGAAATTCCGATTTATATGTAACAGACTTTAATTTTTTTGTATATTTCAAAATTTCCAATACTATGTAACAAAATTTTATTTTTTGACATATTTCAAATAATTTTTTTTTCTTATCTCCTTTAAAATTTATGTTTTCATACATTCTTATGTTTCACCAGTTTGTATGACAAATGCATTTAATTTTTTTTATATGTAACAAACTTTTATTTTTTTATATATTTAAAAATAAATGGTGCTCTACATTGCAAGCGTCATTTACTTATACCCCATGTTCACAAATGCATTTAAATTTTTATATTTCTTGTCTCCTTTTAATTTTATCTCTTCATATATTTTTTTATCTTTCACCAGTCCATATGGCAAATGCATTTAAATTTCCAAATTTATTCTTCCACTGTCAACAAATTTGTAGTTTGTTATATACTTTCAAAAAATAAATGTTTGTTATATACTTTCAAAAAATAAATGGTGCTCTACATGCCAACCATCATTTACTTTTTCCCCATGTTTCGTGATATAGATTTTGCAGACAACATTTCCGTGATATACATTTTGCATCGAACACTTCCGTCATTTACAATTTGACCCCATTTTCCACAATTTGCTTTCTAACCTCGTTGGCATGGACTACACTGCCACACGGCCTTGTTACTTTGTAATATATGCCTTCAATGGATCGAGACCTTGAAAATATAACCAACACCTCTTTATAAAAAAAGCATGGAAAATATAATAGTATATCTTTTCTTTTAATATGGCATGGGAAATTCAAAAATCATAATCCCAAGAAAAGATACATGTATAAGCTTTTTCATAACTAAAATGTTGGAGAAAGATTCGTAAGATATATATTGGAAAGTGGAAAGTGACACACTTTGAAATATGACATGTATTTAACATTCTTTTTAATCAAAAGGTATGAAGAAATTTCATGAGTGAGGATGGCATTAAGAATGTGAAAATGGAAATGGGCTAACTTTAGAATTGGATTAAGAGGTGCGAAAATTGTACTAGATGTTTCGTCAATTTTGTCGAGTATCATATCAACCATGGAGAAATCTTCTAATGGACTTTCACCAGTCACACATTGATAGTTATGCAATGACCATCACTTTCAACCATTAGCAAATTCTTATCATAATTTCCAAAATATTTTGAATGGAGAACAATATGAAGACATCGTCCTTTGAATGTGTAGCAGCAACTCAACGAAAATGTGCAAGACTTTGTGCAAGGAAATGCATAATGAAGGGAAGCTTGGAAACACCTTGTCAGCTAAGTACTGTTGACTAAAAATGTAGTCAACAATATGTATGCACTATCATTCTTTGTCCTTTTAACAACTATCTGAGTAAAGGATTATATGTAGGGATTGTTGGAATTCCTATATGTTTCTTTGTTAGATTTGCTACTCCTAGCTAGGATAGGATGTAGTATATTAATTTCTTTTTCATCTAACATAGATTGCATCTGCATACATATGCATTCCCTCACCCCATTAACCATTCATTAAACCATCATACCAGTAATCAAAGTTGGGTCAAAATATGGATGGGACTCCTACTCCAAATGATGTGAAGTCTAATTGGGACATCATACCAGGGAGATCCCCTGTCTATTGAAGGGAATTTTTTCTCACACCAAAATATTTTGGCACTAGAAGGAGGGTCGAAGTTGTATGGATAGCATGAATATTCGATCTTCGCATGGAAAAAATTTCAATAATACCCACTCATTTCTTTATTACGATTGGAGATAATCCCGAGTTAGAGATTCACTACCTAGATGCTTTCCCTACGCTTGATAGTCTAGTTATTGTAAGCCCTGGACATTCAACTGAAACATTGTACGCTGTTCCTCATGTTGAGGTTACAAAACATGATGAATAACCCATCCCCATTTTAAACAAATGTATCATTTTCCTGTAGTATCTGTGCTACCTAGGAGGTGAACTACTCGTCAACCTGTTACCCAGTCCAACATTCTTGTCGACTCTATTGAGGATTTGGTTGAGTTCACTGTTGTGGTAAAATTATCCCTGTGGAAAATTGAAACCTTCCTTGGATCAATACCCATGTATTTGATCCAAGACAGAATAAAAAAAATGATGAACTACTTTCCCCCTAGATCTATTTCAACAATTAGAATGAGAAGGAAGAGATGGATGACTTACCTTTTTATGTTGGTTTTCCTCACTGCTCCAGCCTTTGATCTTGATGTCCAAGCTCCTAGGTGCAATAAAAGACCTAGAAAGAATGAAGTGAAACCTCCTTCTTCCACACTATATTGTTAAGTAAAAAGATATCTATCTATGATGAATTTAACAACAACATACATGTATATAATTGAACGCATAGACATGAGAGGAATATGCCAATTTATGTATTAATGGAAAGCCAAAAAAATGTAAGCACTTACAATCTCAATCTTGATGTTGTAAAAACTCCTCCAAGCTCTCTGTTCCAGCCCCTTGGATCTCACACAATCATAAGTATGATGCTATTAATTCTCCTTCCTCTTGAATGTCTCAAGATCATAATTATGATACTCTAAAATTCTCTCCCCACTTGAATGTCTCAAGATCAGAAATATGATACTCTAGAATTATCTCCCCCTTTTCACTCAAGCATGGCCTTCATTATATAGGTATTGAGGCATCACAACCATAGGATATTTTTGAGGAGATGATGTGGTCAAATGACGATTTGGCTCAACTAACAATATTGACATTTCCTTGAATAGGAGATAGCTCGAACCAATCCTTTAACCAATTGCAAACTCTAGGAAACAACCTCACAAAATAAGCCATGATGGTTGCAACAACTTCATTGCCCCCCCCATAACTATGCATAGGGTGATGAAAAAGGGATTATCACTCCCTAAGAAACTTTGGGGGAGTAATGATCAAGGTTTATCCCTCCTTGTATATGGACACGGGGACAATGAAGATTAAACAAGGCCAAAATCTCAAGGAAAAATGTAGTATTTCGACCTCCAATTGATAGGTTTCCATTCCAACTTGTCTAGGGGTCACGACAAACACTTATTCATGGTGATGAAGTTGCGACACTTAAGTATGACACTTAGGTGAAACATTTTGTAGTGTGGCACTTAGGTGTATAAAAATTGTGACACTTATGTGCGACATTTGGTAGTGCGACACTTAGGTGTGTAACAGATGCCCCCTAAAGTGTGAGCTCAGAAGAAAATTTGATGGTCAACAATTTACAAAAATATGTATGTGAGGATGTTGGATTATGAGAGATGGTCATAAAATGCAAACAATACATCATTCGTTATATATGCATCATCCCCAAGGAAGACATACCCATTCTCGAAATACACTGACTCAAAGCATGGTCGCTGACTAATACACTACCGATCCATGAAAGAACTAAATAAGGATATGGCTACCAAAGATACAATGTGGATCCATATATCCATGACTCAATTAGGTTGTAGCCATGAAAGAATACACAATAGATATATGATATGACAAAGCATAGCCACAAATCAATACAAAGTGGATCTATGTGATAACATATATATTAGTAATATTTCCAACATGATGACCATACTGGAATATTCTAAGTGCTAAAATAGTCTCCATTGCAGCCTGGGTACCTAAGGAGTTCCCAGGGTCTTCATCCTGATCCCGAAATGGTATGATTCTAGCCACGTGAATAGACGTGTTGATGTCGAACATGGTAGAAACCACTTGATTACCGGTCATTGGTGTATACCATTAACAAGTGTGATGGAAATCACCAAATATGACAATGACTCCCAAGCTACCCTAGCACATTCCAACGAATGTGAAAAAATAAAATAAAGTCGAACATTCATGGAATCATTCGATCATAGGTCAATGATGTAAACCTACTGTCGAAAGTGAGGAGACCTACCATTGAGGCATGCAGGTTCCAAGTTACTAGATGGTTTATAAGTCTAATTCTTGAATACTGTGTTGAAATCGACAGAAACAGACTCGTTGAAGGAGGGCCATGATGTGTCCTCCATCATCGACATGAAATTGACATAGGAAAGTGATGTAAGATGATGGATCAAATGATCACAAACTGACATGAGGATGAAGGTTGGTAATATTGCAGAGTGGTGGACTTAGGATGAAACTTCCCTTGAACATTGTGAGGCACAAAACATGACTTGGAAGCATTGACTCGACCAATAACATAGTGCGACGAAAACTGGGGAACTCTTCGGGTGAGCCGAAGGAGTATAATGAATCATAGGATTGGTATGACTCAGAGACAAGAAAACAAACTCATTTTAAATCATTTTAACTTACATCAAATAGATGCCCTTTCAAATCATTTTAATGAGTGTGAAAGGAAACAAACTCTCGCGATAATATTTTCAAGTTTATAGAGTCTAAAAAGAGCTTAAAGAAGACTCCAAGGAGTTGTTTTTTCGTATATTTTTTATGAGCACGAAAAAAGAAATAAAAGTATACTCGATAACGTTTTCTCATGTATTTATGAGCATGAGAAAGAACAACGACTAAGATTATGGTTATTTGTTTCATTTTTAAACGAGCTTGAAATAAAGAATGAAACCATGCTTGGGGTTGGTTTCATTTTTAAACAAGCTTGAAACAAAGAATGTTCGATATTGGGTTCATTTTTAAACGATATTGAAAGAGAGAAAGCTCGAGGTTGGTTTAATTTTTAAATTATCTTGAAATTGAGAACGAAACTATTCTCGGGGTTGGTTTCATTTTTAAACGAGCTTGAAACAGATAACGAAACTATGCTTAGGGTTGGTTTCATTTTTAAATGATCTTGAAACTAAAAATGAAATTGTGCTCAGGGTGATACCCATTGATGGGTTTTTTCTCAACATGATGTCTAGAGGTTAGTACTTTCCCCCCAGCGTGATCTACATAATCTAGCATCTTAACTCCAACATGATGTCCAGAGGATGGAGACATGCCCCCCCCCAAGATTTGTTTTGTTCGTCGAATCTTCTTCTACATCCGATTAGACTCTTGGCTACTAATATGAATAGGTTCATTAGAGAGGGAGGAAGAAAGAGGATCAACTGACACAAATAGAGGAAATGAAGGTTCAATTACTAGATCTAGTGGAAGAATCGACTCAATTGGAAGGGGGTCTATTTCATTTTTTAATGATCTTGACACGGACAATGAACTATGCTCATGGTTATTTGTTTCATTTTTTAATGAGCTTGACACATAAAACAAACTATGCTCATCTTTATCTATTTCATTTTTCAACGAGCTTGACATAGAAAGAAAATTATGCTCATAGTTATCTATTTCATTTTTTAATGAGATTGCAATAGAAATAAAGCTATGCTCATAGGTGACACCCCAATTCTTAGACCGGATACCTCCTACTCCTCTAGGATCCACCCCTTCCACCTATGGTTCAGAATTTGACTCTGAATCTAAAGAGGAGATCGAAGGAAACCCCAATATGGATGGTAATTAGAAATTTGTTTGTGCATGGATGTCTCAAGGGGATTTAAACTTGCTCGAACTCATGCATGACTCTCCCAAATGTCTAGAAAGGCTCTTGCCCAAATTTTACTCGAATAAATCATGCTCTCTTGAATATCGTATAAAGAGATTTTACCTAGCAGTCGAGCTAATGAATGTAGAACATGAAGACATAGTATACAGGTTGTTCCCCTATACCTTCGAGAGTAAAGAATCTACATGGTACTACAACCTTTCGACTGGGTCCATAAGAATTTGGGACACATTTGAGAAATATTTCCTAAACAAGTTTGGAGAAAAAAAAACCATGCTACCCTTCTTAGAGAATTAATCACCATTAAAATGGAAAAGAATAAAATAAAATACTTCAACTAATGTTTCAAAACTATTGTCAACAATTTTTCTGTGATTATTTTTCTCGCTGAAGAATTTACTATATAATACTACACCTCTTCTTTATACGGTTCTATAACTATGTTTTTCAAAAGAGTTAGAAAACCTACTTTAGTAGAAAATTTTGAGGAAGCTAAAAATGTAGAAAACCAAATTATTTTTCTAGGTAGCAACCCAGGGACAAAAGATAATAATTCGACTGGTAAGAATCATTTATTGTTAATGAAACCCCATGAGAAAGAACCAACTAACTTGGACAACGTGCTCAAACTAGTCAAAAAATTATCCAACCCAGGGACTTGAAAAAGAATGCTAGTGAGGGGTCATCTCATCATAAACCTTTATGACCCTTTCACAACAAGCCAAATAATCAACCCAAACCACTAGAGCCTTCAAATCTTACCCTCAACCTTGATGAATTTGGTATGGATAATTTTTGTTCGTATCATCAAACCAACCACTCAGAGAAAACTTGCCTTCAATGGATAAGTTGTTTGACTATGGCTATCAACCTAATTTTGGAACAACAATCTACTACTGATGACCAAACCCAAGAAGCAACTGCGAAAGAAACCACTAAGGAAGGGGATAAGACTGAGGAATATTGATATTTGATTCTTCTTGATGTTAGATCATCCACCTTTACATTTGCACTTTCCATAATTTTGTGCATCCTTATATTATAACATCTGTAGGCCTTTTTATTGGCCGAGTAACCAAGAAATATGCCTTCATATGATCTTGAATCAAATTTTCCTATATTATCATCATCTCTTTTTATATAGCATTTTCTCCCAAAGACTATGAAGTGTTTGACTGATGTTGGTCTCCCAAACTATAGCCCATATGGTGTCTTGTCAGGGTTAACTCTAAGTTGTGCTCTATTAAGTATATATATTGTTGTATATACTACTTCTTTTCCATATATATTTGGGAGTTTGGCTTCATTTAACATAGTTCTAGATGCTTCTTGGATAGTTCTATTTTTTCTTTCAGCAAATCCATTTTGTTGGGGAGTTCTTGGAGCTGAAAAGTGTCTTTAAATTCCACGAGTTTCACAAAACTCATTGAACTCATTTGAGGTAAATTACCCTCCATTGTCTGATATTAGGCACTTGATTTTGAGATCAATCTCATTTTTAACATGTTCTTTGAAGGCTTTGAATTCTATAAATGCTTTTGATTTATCTTTAAGAAAGAATACCGAAGTCATCCTTTTATAGTCATCAATGAATAAAATGAAGTAGTGTTCACCTTGCATGATTTTAGTTCTTGTTGGTCCACATAGGTCAGTGTGAACAAGTTCTAATGGTTTTTATGTAGAGTACTCTTTTGTCTTGAATCTTACTCTTGTCTGCTATCCATGTTGGTAGTGCCTACAAATAGAGTTTGAAGGTTTAATAATCCTTTTCATGTCTCTCACAACTTCCTTTTTATAGATTTTTATCAAATTGTCAAAACCTATATGTCCCATTCTTCTGTTCCATAGCCAACTTTTGTATATTTGGCTCGTGCAACATTTTTCTTCTTCTTCAATGTTTAAGATATAAACATTGCTTGGTGTCCTTGGTGCAACAACCACTAGTTTTCTAGAGTCTTCTTTTCTAATTTCAAAATTTTGAGAGTCAAATATGGGTATGTGTTCTTGATCACATGTTTGGTTCACACTAAGGAGATTAGGCTTCAAATTTTCAACTAATAGCACATTTTCTTCTTTAGATTTGTTATTTCCTAGACTGACTGTGCCCTTTCCAAGTATCTTGGCAGAGACATTATCTACAAATGTAACACTTCCTTTTTCTTTCTTTTTCAGATTGAGGAATTTTTCTTGATCTCCAGTCATATGTTTTGAACATCCATTGTCAACATACCATTGACTCCTTTTATATTTATCATATACAGCCACCTTACACTCTGTTTTCTTTTCTTTCCATGCCTTCTTATGCTTTTCTTCTTGAATTTTGGAAGTTTTTATGGGAAGCTCTGGTAGGCTATAGTCACTAGATTTGTGACCATAATTGTTTTGTTCGTGGCATTCAACATTGTAATTTTGTAGTGGAGAGGATGAATTATAGTTTATGTTCTCTTGATTATTATTATTCTTGTTGTTCTTATAACCATATCTTTGAACATTTTTATGATTGTTCTTTCTATAAGCTCTACAATGTAATGCTTTATGCCCAAAATTATTGCAAGAGTAACAATAGCCAAGAGAGAGATGTTGATACCTTTTTGAGGGAGTTTTTATTGTAGTTGTATTCCTTCTATATTCATTTTCTTTTGAAGGGAGAGCAGAATTATATTGATTAGAATCAATTTTCATTTTGCTTTCTTCCTTTTTGAAAGAGCTCTGAAGAGAAGTTGCATAATATTTTGGATTTTTGTCAGTTTCATGAGATGTAGAGTTAGATCCTTTGTTAGAATTCTTTTGATCATAACCCAATCCTTTCCTATTACTTGATGATCTTTGACTGTTAAGAATACCATTCAATATTTTTTAAATTTTTTCAAATCTTGATTGGTTGTTTCCTTTCTTAAGTTCTCTTTTTAGAAAAACAATTTCAGCCTCTAGCTTGTCACAAACTTATTTCTTTTCCTTTAGTGTTTACTTATGACCTCATCATATATTTTGGCTTCTTGGAGTTCAATATTCAAGTCAATAATGATTTGTTATGATTCCTTGATGGTTTTTGAAACTTCCTTTTCTCTGGATTTTTGTTTTCCTTCATATTCCAATAGTTGTTCTATCAATGATTTGCTCTTCCTTTTATGTTTTCTCAGTTCTTCAAGAGAATTAATAAGTTCTCCTTTAAGGTCTACTTCTCCTTCAACTTTAGAGTTTTCTTCATTATCATCAACAATTTTATTTTGATATTCCATGCCCATAAATATAATCAACTCCACTCCGACCATAATTTCTCTGATGACACATACTCCGACAGATCCAACAATCCTCATAGTCTGAAATAAACAACTTTGATCACGTTGCTCCTTTAACATGCACGACAATTATCTCACGTCCTTTAACCTATTTGTGGGATGGTTAGGTGGGGTCCACAATAGATCTACAGTTGAGATTGCATGTCCCCATTCGCCGACCTACGTTCCATATCACTCCTCGAAGCTCCTCATCATCAAAGTGATTCCACTCTGATGGCTCATACTCTAATGGGTCCAACGACCCTTGAATTTGGAATCAACCACTCACAGTCCTGATCAGATTTCCTTATATTCATAGTACCTCCACCTCATAGTCCAGTTCGAGCATTGATTCTCTAATGAACGAAAGAGATATTACTCTCTACGCCATCTTTAACAGTTGAGATTTGATACAATGACCTAAAGGTCTCCACATTCAAAAGGGGCCCACTTTCATTTAGCACAATCAAAAGCTGACATGTGTCACTCCTAGGACACTTTAGCTTCCACCCTAACATCCTCATCACTCTGACCACCTATATGTCATAATATGTCACCCTGACATCACTCTCCTTCCTAAAAAAAAATCGTTATAGATCCAACGGTTGAGGCAGATCCTTCGATGGATCTACAGTCCTCAGACCTACTCATCGTCGAACTTCATTCTCAAGTATCACATCCCATTTCGATGGATCACACTCTAATCAATGGTCCAATATCTACTGATACCACTCTCTGATATATCAACGATTGTCCTTGCACCTGATCACTCTGTCGACTCAACATGCCTCCAACGGCCATGATTTTTCAGTTCTTCGGGACGTCGAAAGATCAATGGTTCTTGTTAACTCAGAGTTTCTCCCATCAGAGTCCTTATGCAACCTTGCACTCAAACACTCTGATGATCTAGCAGTCATTGCAGTAACTCATCAATGGTTAAGATTGGTTATCACTGAGTAAATTGTTGGGCTGAAGAAACAATCTACAAAGATAACCTACAAACCAACTTTAATACTGGAATCTATCCCTTCCAATCTATAGAGGGACATCTCCGAGACTTGATATTTGATAGATAGATTTATTTTGAATTGATGGCTAGGTTTAGATGATTGAGTTAGTTTTTTCAAGGTTTATTGGCAAGGAGGTATAGTATCTCTAGGGATATGGAGTAAACCCCTGAAAACAAAAGAAAACAATGATTGGTAGGTAGAAATCCCAGAGGAACAAAGGCTAAATAAGGTGACGATATTTCATTTTTGAGTTTGATTATGTAGGGTGAAAGAGGAACATAAACACATAACAGAATCTGAGCACCATGAAAGATGAATTTTGAGCTTAGTTAAGAAGATAAACAATGTTTAAATCACTTAAGTCTAGAGCACCATTCGATGAATTCTAGACCCTTAATTATCCAATTTAAACAGAAGAAAATTGAAGATGAAAGTAAAGACACAAACAATACATATAAAGACAAGAAAACAATCTTTAGATGACCACCATTATAATGTTTTTCATAAAGAGTCCAATACTTCTGCATTTGTATTTCTATTAGATTCAAAAAATTACAATGAATATCAAAATGTCTATACTTTTGAAAACTCCCCTCTCTCTCAAAGAAATTTAAAAATATATATAGAAGAATCCCTTCCCCAAAATGAGGAGGTTGAATTCAACCAGTTTCCCAAAGATAGAATCAATTATGCTGAATTTTAGAATTGTCTCATTTGTCTACCAGAAAAAAAGACCAATTTTTCTGAAAGATAGGGGTCAAAGATTGATCATATATTTCTAATCTTGATAGATGTTACAAAACAAGAGGAGGTTTTTGTAGATGAGATCATCCTGGATAAAAACCACCCTTTGTTTTTGGAAAATTGTCTTCAACTCTATGGGATATGCATCCAAAAAACATGTCTAAAACAAGAATTAAGGATACCAGAAAAATGGTGTGTAAAGGATCCTTAGAATCTCTCAATATGTGACACCTCTGAATAAACTGAAAGGGGTTAATGTTATTTGGCCCGTTTTTGATAACCTCTTTCATATTTTTAAAACTCATCACCATTTGTCCGAAAACATCTTTTGAAGATGACTGGTAAAACAATAAAAATATGCAGTAAATCCAATTTTGACCATCTTAAATATGAAACAAAGAATCTTTTACAATCATATATATTGAGAAACTTTCGACCATGCTATTGTGATGAGTCACCAGGTACATCTGGAAAGCATCTCGAGTCATTCGATGCATCGTTGGGAAACTCTGTCACCTTTGCGTAGCAAATTTTGGTTATTGCTGCCCAAGTGATACCTACAACATTTTCATAGCAACTTTGCATAGAAAACTTCATTTTGTTGTAATTCATGCAGGTCTAGGTGGCAGATAAAACTAGAAACCATGTATTTACCTCTAAACTCATTTTCCATTCACCTCATGCTGTCCTTTCGATCTCTATGTACTTACACTACTTGCGTAGAAAATTTGCTACGAAAGTGTTGTACATGACAATTCTTAGAAAAAACCGCAGAGATGGTTTAGATGATGGTTTTTTGCTTGTTATCCTTCTATAAATTAGGGGTACAAAGGAATTAAAATTCTACAACAAATCTTTCACTTGACAAAAACCCTCACTCATTTTATCACCATTACACTTTGCACTTTCTCACAGTGGACAAGATTTCCATAAAATAAACAAATCTTGTGATGACCCTGTACATCTGAACTCTTCTTCTTGGCTGAGGATCTTGAGCTTCCCTTTCCCTTTTGTGAAACACCTGCAACAAAATTTGCGTAGAAAATGGATTCTGCACAGAGGTTGTGTAGTGAGAGAGCTTGCACATGAGTTGCGTAGCGAACAACAAAGTTTGCGTAGCATAGGATTCTTGGAGCTTTCTTGAGAGGAAAAGGGTCAAATCATAGGTCGAGGATGCATGCAAATGAATAAAATGTGGTGAATAGGCATGCATTAATTTATAGGGAGAGGTTTTGAGAGGGAAAGTACTCGTTTGAGGTGATAAGACCTTTCAAATCATTTAAGTGACTTGCGCAACGAATTTGCGCAACAAGAACAATTTTTGAGTTTCCAAGGTACAAATGACATGAGGACCATCACCACTTTTACTGACTTAATCACAAGTGATTATGTTTACTGATATACTTTGACAAGATATTCCCTCCCAGACTTATGACTTGATTTTGACATAGCATTTCCCACGTTATGAAGTCATTTTAAACTCAAAACCAAGGACCTTTACAAATTATTTCATGATGATAAACATCCTATGGACCCTTAATGATTTCTTCACCTTCATAATATGTAATGATGTATACAAAACATTTGACTCAGACTTATGCCTTGAATCTTATTGACATGCACTTTATCTTTTATTTTATCAATATCCTAGGGCTTCTTGAATCATCCCATGAACCAATAAATACACACACATACTCAATGACTCAATTAGGAATGCATTGGTCTTCCCAAGACCAAGGCATGATTTTACAGACTCTGGAAAACCTCTAACTCAACCCTAAAAATACTGATGTTAACATTTGGCTCCAATGGGGATGCTATCCTCCTAGTGAGGTAACAAAAATCCTATAGACCAAGTGCCTATCCATTGGGTTGCTCCCAAACCATGTGTGTATCCTGCTCAGATCTATCACCTGTATCCATTGGGTTGATCCCAACTTTTCTGAGACCTTCAACCTACAAACTGTGACCTGATTTGCAACCAACCAATTCTACAAGTGAAACTAAAAATCAAAATGAAACTGTAACTGTACATGATGCTCAACTATGAGCTTATTCACTATCCTACCTACCCTAAGCTAAATGCACTGCCAAATCAAGTGAAGTCAAATATCCAGTGCATCCAAGCAAGCACTTCGTCCACACATTCAATTCCTTGCATGTGCTTATTCAAAGACAAAATGAAGGACCTGCTTGATGGAAACTCTAATAAAAACTTGAAATCAAATTCAATGTTGATAAAATCTGAAAATTTTGGCCCACTTATTGACCCCAAACATGCTTCAAACAGATCCTCAAATGAGTGAAAACTAACCCCAAGACATTTCATAAGACTTCCATTCTGATATGAGATCCCTCCAATTGCATTTTCTCTTTCCCGCACTTCCATCTGATGACTGTCATAAAGAGGTTGAAAAGTTTCATAGGAATGTTACAATGAAACACCTGCTGGACAAGAGAACAATGTTGGATGTAATACTAACTCTTCATCATTCATGTCAAAAATAAAACTCATGTATTTGAGACCTTCATTAATTAGAACCTCTTGTACTTTTACTCCTACTTGAAAATCAACTGAGAACTTCTCTTGACTATATGAGAATATCAGATTTCTATTTTCAGAAAACACAACATTCAGACCATTAACTTCACGTTCACAAGTGTCTAACACATTGTACCCCTCTTCATAATTTTCCGACTTTGAGTTATATTCATCATAAATTGGTTCATGGTCAAAGGAACTATAGGATACAACTTCAGAATTTTGATTATTACCCTCTTCACCAAAGATTTCAATAAATGAAAAATTTGAAGGAAATTTTTACTAAACTTCCATACCTTTCCCTTTATCGTGCAAAGGAGAAACTACCCGATTTCCAACATTAGGATCCTGGAAACACTGTTGAAACCATATGTCATCATAATTCAGCTCCAAAAATCCTATATGATTTTCCATAGACTAATATTTATGTGCTTGATTAGTGACCTTTAAACAATTTCTTAGTTACTCATATGAAGCAGAGCATAAGGGAAAATAATCACCTCCAGTAGGATCATGGATTTCTCCATTTGCAACTGTGAAATCATGATTTGAGGGCTGTGAGTTGTCATTAATTTTATCAAAATAATCATTTTCTGATCTAAGACTTGCAACTGGTTTCTTAGGAAAAACTTCTGTATTATCAGCATAGATTGGTGAATCAAAGACCACTTGGTTGTCAACAACAGGGTGGCTTGATACAACAGCTCATAAATCAGCAATTTGATCATAAAATGATGTGACACTACCTAGTTTCAAATCAGCCTCTTGTTGTTCATGCTGATTTTCACACTCTTTCTGATTCAATTCTTGATCCTCCATCTCATCTAAAAACATACCAAAATCTATGAGATTTTCTTCCACCTCTTGGGAATCAGAAAACATTTGTTGTAAAGTGACATATTTTCTTTCTAAAAGAAGCAGGGACATATTTGGAGAGAGAACTGTTGCATAGTGTATTTTGGAATCATCTTCAGGTGGTTGGATTGCTTCAGACAATTCATAGTAAAGACTAGCAAACCTCCTGCTAACACTTGAGATAGTTTCTTCCTTCATTCTTCTCATGGAATAAAATTATGAAAGGAGAAACTTCCATGATTTCCTTTTACCCCAAAAACTAAGAAAGATTTCCCTCAATTGATCCCAAGAGCCTATTGACTCGGGCTACAAATATTTGAACCATATTTTGGCATGCCCTTGTAAGGACTGAGAAAAGGCCCTCATAGATACATCGTCATAATCAATCTCAAACAAATCTATAAAATTCTCAAAAGCTTGGATGTGCTTTTTAGCTAAAAAGTTATCAGGTTCTCCATTGAACTTAGGTAGATATTTCTAGAATTATGGAGGAAACACATGAAGAATGGAAGACAATTTAAGAGGCTTGTACCTTTCTTAAATCTTGGAGGATGCATGATTACAGATAGAAGGTATAATATCAGCTTTGGTTTCAATAGGTTCACAAGAATGATTATGCACATCATATGGCTCAGAGGTAAGATCTTGTTGAAAATCAACTATACAAAAGGAGGTATATCCACAATTTGCAGGGAAGGATATACAAAAGTAGATCCATGATATTCATTTGAATGGAGTAAGTAAAGTAAGATTCTTTTAAAATACTCAGGAAAGGAAAAAAACATATTGATCCAACAAAACATTAAATTCTAGAGAAAACACAAGCTTGAGTACCTGGTCTTCCCACTATGGCCTTCCATGTCTCTGTCAACTAGTCTGGTTCTCTAGTGGAGTCCTTGAATTTCATTGAAGCTTGATTAGATTCACCAGTAAAATATTTAGCCTACTGAGTCTTTGGACAGTGGAGTCGCCATGAAAATCTGAACTCTAGATTCTTGAAAATGGAGTCTCCATGAAACTCTGAATTCTAGATTCTTGAAAATGGAGTTGCCAAGTGAATGATGTGCAACCTTTCTGTGTCTAACTACTGTTCACCATCAATACTCAGATCTGAACTTTGTCATTCTTCTCCGGGGAAAATAGAACCTTCGGTCCCCGACAACTGTGCCATAATGTTATCACTGAGTAAATTGTTGGGCTCAAGAAAAAATCTACAAAGGTAACCTACAAACCAACTTTAAGATTGGAAGCTAGCCCTTCCAATATAGAGAGGGCTCTCTCAGAGACTTGACCTTTGATAGATAGATTTCTTTTGAACTGATAGCTAGGTTTAGTTTCAAGGTTTGTTGGAAATGAGGTATAATATTTCTAGGGATATGGAGTCAACCCGTGAAAAAAAAAGAAAAAAATGATTGGTAGTGATCCGAGATCTTTTCATCGAGCATAAATGAGCATAAATTAAAGTGCACCATTAAAGAAGGAAAATCTCAATAATGAAGAGATATAAGCATCAAATCTGAACACAAAATCTTGATAACGGAGTTCGTTCCTGATGGACTACGTCTCCGGGTCCTACTCTCAAATGGGTAGGCCTTTTTATTAACTCAAAAAATGAATTTGGAAAAATACATAAGTATACCTCATTATGGAATTACACTGCAGAATCTTTGCTCAGATAAAAAAACAGACAACACCATTGAATTTGTGGCATCGAATTACCTAAAAATGAATGTCTCCATGCCTAAATCCGACTCTGGCACTCCTAGGCCCAAGATAAATTTTGTCTCGGTTTCCATGCCCTACAACCTACAATTAATTCCCAAAAATTACCTCGTAAACCATGCCTAGTTGTACCATCACGCACCTCTCCCCGTGCACTAACAGATTCAAAATTTAAATAAATTTTGCGGGCGGTATAAAAAATAGAGTTGTTTGGCCTAGTGGTTGGCAGAGCTATAGTTAAGGCAGATATAATGAGGGAGGTCCCGGGGTCGAGCCCACGGGCCTCCCCTTTTGGGTGTTTGTTATAACATACATATATATTAATGTGGTGGTTCCTCCAAATTTTAAAAGTGGTTAAGATATATCTGTTGGGTGTCAGATCTATCGGGCTCTTCTAGATTTGGCAGATGTTATAGGATAAATCGGTATATGCAGACACTAATAGATCTCCCTAGATCCACCTAGATCTAGAACAAAACAAGACAGGACATGACTCTTTCTCTAAGTTGTAGTCATTGAATCTACTACCAAGAAGGAATGAGTGACATACCTTTATATCTCTTCCTTAGGTCTCTATTGTTCCTACTTCACTCCGGTGCTCTTGTGAGATCAGGTCCAAGACAACAAAAACCAACCAAAGTGAAGATAGCAAAGTATATTCAATGTCAACCTATGCATATGATCATGGAGTTACGCAATAAAATAAGAGTGATTTTATGGGAAAGGGACATGCCACTGTATTATATTAAATGAAAGTAGAAGATACAACTAGATCGCATTGATGTCGCAAGCTTCCTTTCAATGGTCCTTGGTTCCAACACACACACTTTCTCTACAATTGCATGAAGAAGATCTAGTACAACTTGATAGACAAATAGAGTCTTCAAGCTTCAATCCAAACCTGGTTCTTCACACAATTCTTTCATCAATTCTCCATTCAATCTTGCTTAACCTCTTCCTTGAGAAACCCTTCATTATATAGGAGAAGGAGAGATGGTTAAAGGGATGGGGATGATCCCACTAAATCTGAGAAGTCAATAGGATGCCAACCATGCGAATGCCAACTCATTTTCTAGAAGATACTCTTCTAGAACCTTCGTAACTTCCTCTTCCTTTTAAGCTTCAAAACAGGTTCGCACCCTACCTATAGAGCAGACTGCAAACACCTCGTTGGTTAGGTATAGGATTGCTTGCGAGAATCAATATTCTCGCACCCTACAACATAGTCAGCCTACGAAATCATCTTAAAAATATGTTTTGTGGAAGAGGACAACAATCACTTTTCTCAGGCAAAACGTCCTTATGAGAGCTTGAACACATAATTGTAGAGTCATCACCAGAGTGACCAAAATAAAGTGTAACAGAATGCCCCCCAAAGTATGAGGCTGGAACTCGTGACAACTGAAATACTTTGTAAAATGCGTGTGTGTGTTAGAAACAATGATCGCACCTAATCAGAAACCTGCAAACAATCAAGCATCTGCAAAATATAATACCATTTCTGAGGTAGGCATTCCCATGCTCAAAGAACAAATGAATGAAATCATAAATGTAGGCCATGGCCACCAATCATACACTATGGATCCATGTCACCAAAATACCACATAGCCACCAGGAATACACTATGGATCTATGTGTATAGAAGACGCAGATTAGGACATAGCCACGTGACATACAAAGTGGATCCATGTGTCAATACAAATCATAAATACTCCAGTGCATCCTGGGCCAAAAGATAAGACCTAGGGTTTTCAATCCCGTTGTCTGAAAAGTACGAATCTAACCATGTGATTACATGTGTTGAAGTCAAACATGGTAGAAACCACTTGATTACCGGTCATTGATGAAAACCGTTAACAAGTGCGAGGGAAATCACCATTGATGTTGTTGAAACAGACCTTGAAATTTTTATTCTTAAAGGATAAAAGACTTGTATCTTTGAGTCTTTACATTTTATAAATTTCCTAAAGAAAAAATTTCATCTCCGATGAATTCACGATGCCTTTATGGTTCCTTTTTGGACAAAGAATGATAAAATTTAAAACGAATATAAGTTTTTCAACATTACTTGAAATAATCTTTTAAAC
>ML850997.1:13314-33764 GCA_009831015.1 Picea engelmannii
TATCTTACAAGCTTACCTGGCGACTCCACTAAGAGTGATTCCCTTATCTCTTTGATAATTTCGAGAAAATTATCTGGCGACTCCACAGTCCACAAGGAGGTACACTAGCCCTCCCAAATCCTTTAGAAGAAAGCCTCCCCGGAACTCTCCTGTAGTAAAATCACTTTTCGGAGGCAATCTTCCCTTAAACACAATGTCTAGCACAGGAACTCAGACCTCTATTCCAACCCAAGCCAACATCCTGGCCATTTGTCAATATTAGGTGTGTTCTCTACAGCACCATAACCTTCTCTTCATCAGCCTGTAGATAATGCTGAAGAGTACTAAACTGTGACTAGGACTTCGCCAACATCCCAACAAGCTCTTCACAAGGTTCAACCCAAATATGGGAATGCTTCAATCCAAACCTGCCTTTATAAGTTATTACCCGTTGAAAGTCATTTATTGCTCAATCTTCCAACATTGAAACATGCTGCTGATGTGATCTAACTGCCTTTATTGGTCTTGCAATCATATTTTAAGCCTGATCAAGTCTGGAAGATGAGCCTCAATCATACTAGAGATGATTCCTTTACTGCTGGCTGTTTTGATATGCTTGAGACATATCTACAGAAGGTCTCTTCGTCATCAAATGCTGGCAATAAACCAAGCCATATAAGCTAGGGCATTCTTATACCAAGGCTCCAATCATGCTAGACCATGTTAAAACACCCCAAATCAATATGAAATCAAGGGATAAGTGCCAAGCACTCTACACCATCACGAAGCCAACCAAATGAAGATGCCAATACAATGTCAACTTAACCCAAAAGTTCTAGGGCATTCACCCACTAGGCTCATGTATCAATGGAACCACCCTTGAATTTGCGTACCACTAAGCCATCTAATGCTCCATCAAATCCATCAAAAAACTTTCTTTTGTGATAAAAATCACAGGTGTTTGTGATCAAAATTAAAAGTGAATCCTCATGCAAAATGAGGGGTAACACCAAGAATTATCAAGAAGGGAGTAAGCCAAAAGATAGCAACAAGATCAACATTGTGTCAATATTGCATCCTAAAATCATCCGTATTGGAAAGCATTGCAACACTGAAAAAAGGAGAAATTGAAGCTCTGATCAGAGAATATAAGGACATATCTGCATGGAGCTATGAAGATCTCAATGCATACAAGGGAGACATCAAGCATACAATCCCTTTGAAGGATCGAGGAAAACCCTTTAGACAAAAGAAAAGGCATGTCAATCCAAAGCTTGCACCAAACATTCGAAAGGAGTTGCAGAAAATGCTTGATGCTGGAATCATCACTCCTACTAGACATTCATCCTAGGTGGCAAACCTTGTCCAGATAAGGAAGAAGAATGGGGAAAAAAGACTGTCTGTTGATTTCAGAAATCTGAATAAATTGTCCCTCAAAGACAACTACCCACTTCCCAACATGGAGCATTTGTTACAAAAGATTATGGGATCAGGTATGATGTCCATGCTGAATGGATTTTCAGGATAGAATCAGGTACTTGTAGCAGATTGTAGTAGAGAAGGAACAGGACAAGACAACATTCACCACACCATGGGGGACTTTCCTATATCTCAAGATGTCCTTTGGGTTGCCCAATGCTAGATCTTCATTCCAAAGAGCCGTGGATGTTTATTCTGGGACATAATGGGTAAGATCATTGTAGTTTATCAAGATGATCTAATGATTTTTCTAAAGATAGAACTACACATATCTGTCATCTTAGACAAGTTTTTGAGAAATGTAGAAAATATGGAATTTCTGTTAACCCCAAAAAATCTATCTTTGGGGTTGACGAGGGAAAATTATTGGGCGATATTGTATCTAAAGAAGGGGTTAAAATTGATCCATCCAGAATTGAAGGAATCCAGCAAGTGCCATTGCTTACTAATAAAAAGGCAATACAGTCTTTTTATGGCAAAATTAATTTTATCAGAAAATTTATACCTAATTTTGATGAAATTGTGAATCCTATTTCTGTTATGTTAAAGAAAGATTAGGACGTCAAGTGGAACGCAGAAAGTAGAGAGGCCTTTCCAAAAATTAAAGAGGCCTATATCATCAGCAGCAGTGTTGGTAAGCCCAAATTATTCAAAGAATCTTTAGATTTTCTCTTTTTCCTCAGAAGAGACCAATACAGGGGTTTTATTGCATAAAAATAGTCAAAACCTGGAGCAACCTATAGCATTCATGAGAAAAACAATGAGAGGAGCTGAAATGGGTTATTCAATGTTGGAGAAACAGGCAAATGCAGGTTCAGTCCTTGAAACATTTCAGGAGCTACATTGGAAACTCTAAGGTGATTGCATTATTGCCTCATCCTACAGTTAAACACATTCTGGTTCAGCAAGATTGCTTGGATAGAAGAGAAAAAAAAACTCCAAGATTCAGGAGTATGATTTAGAATTAAAACCCACTAAACTGGTTAAAGGACAAGAATAGGCCAAGACGCTCACTGAAACAAAAATAGGGTAAGAGAAAACACAACAAATAAAATTAGAGCTAAAAATTGCATTAGTCGAATGGAGGCACAAGGAACATTGAAGAACGGAGTGTGGGTTTGAATAGTATCCATGGGCGAAAGATCTTGGAAATATAATAGAGGAGCAATTATACCTAAACTGCATGTCATCCACAAGAAAACAAAAATCCTATGTGTCGAATAATTTACATCAAATTGTGCCGCAATTGTTGTGCTACATCCAGCAAGGAGACTGCATAGAACCATCACAGTCCTGACTCAGCTATTGGAAGCATAAACCATAAATTTCGACCAATGAAGACTCCATCTATGAGGGAAATTTTCTTTGAAGGAAGGGCATACTACAAAAGGACACGGGGTGTAAAGTACAGAGGCAGCACATAACCCACTACCTTAACCATTTTGTATAAGTCAAAATATTGAGAAATAAATTATTAAACATAAGTAGCATGGGTACACAAACCTGGGGGTTGGATTCTGCATACCCATGCCCATTCCCATACCAAAAACACACTAATACCCTATCGTAACCCATTGTACCTTGCAACACATTCGTGTACCCTGCCATACCTTGAGCAAATTCAAAGGTGTACATTGATTTCAGGTATGCCGCACCGATTTTAGCATGAAAACAATAAAATTAAAAAGGCCCAATAAGGCTATGTTTAGGATGGGCCTAGTATGAAGCCCCAAAACAACTAAGTGTTCCCCCCTTTATTCCTTTAAACCCTAATTTCTTGATCACTTTTTCATTTTCAGTTTAGCTCTATGAGCTTGGAAGAAACCAACAGAAAAGAAGAGAGGAAGTAGGGCATTGTTCATTCTTGTTATTGCAGGAAATTGGTGGCCAGCAGTTCACCATTAAGCATTCTTCATCATTATCGACATTCTTCAAATACCTTCAGGGAGTAATCATTATCAAAGAACTGCTGGAGTAATCATTATCGACAGGGAGTAATCATACCCAGAAGATAAATACCTGTCTATCATGAGCACATGCACTCCATTACTGTGCTTTTCAATTGCTTTTTGAAATTGAGGACGAATTGTCTGTAAAATAACAGAACAATCAGTTAAAAGTTAAAACCAATATTTCCAACAGAGGTTGTACTATGGAGAAAATTCGAATACAAGAATGACTATTGAACACTGATCATACTGTTTAAGAACATTTCCCGAGCTTCAAAGATTGATATGTCAAATTTATCCTTTGCTATTATTCTCTGTGTCAATCTAAGGATTCATACAGAACCTGACATCAGTGTCGAACACTTTCCTTAAGAGCAGACAAAAACTCAAAACTGCTGTAGCATCTGATGTACAAAAACCGCTCCATACAAGCTCTAAACATCTCATCCTCCAGATGAGTTACCAACAGTGAGGAAGCTTGACTGCCTAGCCTTTCATTTGACCTATTGTTCGTTTTTGAATACCCGTTGTAGTGTGGTCCATGATGTTCTACAGATCAAACAAAAAATTTAAAATTGATTTTATTTCAAAATCCTCAAAAGCATCTTCATTGAAATTTATCAAAATTTAAAGTAAAGTCATGTAATTTTTATTGAAACCATAGAAAATATCTACATACATTACAAAAAGGAAAAAATGATACCTATTCTGTGCTGATAACTAATTAAGAAACTTGACATCTTTTTCAATCATTGATTACTCTACCTTTAAAGAAGACTAATAGATCATGTTAGACAACAACCTTTATTACTCGTGACCATGAATAAGAGGCTTAAAGCACAATAGCAGCAATAAACAAGCACCAGAGAGAAGTAATGCAATTTCACTAAAGAAACCAGTAGGAATGATGCTATCAGAAAAAGAGACCCGCTAAAGTATTTGTCAAGAGCAAAAAAATTCCATGGACCTGTTTCAGAAATTAGTGAGCAGGAAGCAAGTTTCGGCCCAGAGCAAACTGGTTTCATTAGAGGATGTTACATACTCGACAATGTTGTGGCTATATGGGAACATATGGGGTGGGCCAGAAGCCTGGGGTTGAAAGTACTTTTCTTCAAACTTAACTTTAAAAAATCCAATGACCATGTGGAGTGCCTTTCATCCTGGCCATGCTTTGTGCTCTAGGGTTTGACTACTTCTTTCTTCAGGCCATTGAAACTCTCTTTTCTGATGCTTCAGCTTGCTTGTCTATTAACTAGGCTATGTCAAAGGAGGTTGGCTTGTTTAGATTGATTGGGCAAGATTGCCCACTGGCTCTTGTCTAGTATGCTATGGCAGTAGAGGCCCTGGGATATCTTCTTCACCAACAGACTGCTCAAGGACTCATTAAGGGCATTCCCCTTCATAACCTAACATTGGGCAGGTGGTCAATGTGATGTCCCTTTTCCAAGAATAGCCTCAGCACGGAGCGACTTAGTAGTCTACCGTTCCCATACTATAGTCGGGCACAAACAAGGGAACAAAAGGAGAAATAAGGGTGAATAAGTGGCTAAACGAGTAATTAAGCCAAAAAGCATAGGAAAAGTCACTTAAGTCAAAGTGAATGGAGAAATAAAAGAAAAATGGGTTTTCGAGTGACTTAATTAATTAATAATTCACAACTTAGGAATAAGTCACCATGCTTAAGTTATGTCAACGGCAAATTAGATCGGGGAGAGGTATAAGAAGAGGAATTCGACCTAATTCCTCATTATGATTGATTTGTGAATTGAGAAACAGGTTCCAGAGAAGTAAGTCGACCTTAGTAGTTGTTTTGTGGATTTCTGGAGGAAACCACCACCGCGGATTGGTTTCAGTGTTGGAAGACACACCCTAGCCCATCAGAAGTACCATCCAGGTATTTCACCGTGCCAGATCAGTATTCTACAGACCCAGTTCAGTCAGTGCGCATTGCAGCCAGTGAGGTCGTGGGGTTTGAGAGACAGTTTTGTGTAGTTGTACGAGATCAGAGCAGATCTAGCTAGATCCTCCCAACACAGTTGGAGGTGAGCCAGGGCGCATCTTTTGAGACATTACTCGTCAGATTCCGACGGAGGAATCATTTAGTGTGCACCAGTCGGTTACTGAGGGCGCAACGATTGGGGAAGCACATTCAGGGTTCTACAGAGATCATCAGACCAGGTCCGGGGAAACCCTCCCAACCCATTTCAGAGGAGACCAGGGCGCACATTTTGAGACAAATATCAGCAGATTCTGACGGTGGAATCATCAAGGCGCATTGTCAGAGCCTAGGAGGTGCGCAGATCCCCAGGGGAGATCATTCGGGGTTCACATTGTTCAGCAGAGGCCAGATCTTCACGCTGACAGGCAATGAGAGGTTGCTTGAGGTCAAGGCGACCCAGTTGAGACAATTTCCAAGCATATCTGAGGGGTTGAGCCACCAGGGCGAATATTCCAATCTTGCAGCAGTTGTCATATGAGTTGTCGTGTGCATGCAGCAGTTGTCGGCATTTCTTCTCTTCTCATCCATTGATCCAACACATCATTCATTCCGAGTATTTTCATTTAGCATTTTTGCGTGTATTTCGGCTAAGATCCATCTAGTCTCGATCTAGCCGAGAGATTCATTTTATTCCCCCGCATGTGATATTGTACTTGCAGTCATATTTCATAATATACTTGGTCACAGTTGTTGTGTGTTTTATATCTATTGCATGTTGCTTATACACTGTTAAACAACTTGTTCCATCTGAAACCACATGAAAAATCACCACGCATGTTAAGTCTGAATTACTAAATGCATCTAGAAACCCCTAGTGTATCAGATCAAAGAGCATAAACACCAGATTTAGTCGACAATATCCAGATCCATCGTATTTGGGATATTTCAGTGGTATCAGAGCCTTCTTCCTGCCAGCCTGTGCAGAAGAGCTTATCCCATGACCCCATGATTCTGGGGACAGGTGCAAAATACCCAGAGGGCAGAGGTCACATCGGGGACGAGTACATTCAGTGTCGTAGGGGTCATAGTAGAGACAGAAGGGACAAAAACACGAGGGACTACACTCCCTTCCATACTCAATCAGATACAGAGGCAGAGGTAGAGGACATAGATACGGATCATATCAGTTCCGGGACAAAGGCAGAGATAGAGAGGATTATGGGTGACAGGCATGAGACACCAGAGGGCAAGGGGAAAGGCCTCGGAACATCGCATGATGTGATGTCCCGTTCCCAAGACTAGCCTCAACAGGGAGTGACTTAGTAGTTTATCTGTTCCCGTAGACTATAGTCAGGCACAAACAGAGAACAAAGGGAGAAATAAGGGTGAATAAATGGCTAAACGATTAATTAAGCCAAAAAGCATAGGAAAAGTCACTTAAGCCAAAGTCAACGGAGAAATAGAAGAAAAAGGTGTTAAGGGGGGATTTAATTAATTATTCACATTCGACTTAGGAGGAGAGGCGCCTAGCTTAAGTGATGTCAACGAAAAATTAGATCGGGGGAGGTATAAGAAGAGGAATTCAACCTAATTCCTCATTATGTTATGATTTTAAGTTGAGAACAGGTTCTAGAGGAAGTCGACCTCTTAGTTGTTTTGTGGATTTCTGGAGGAAACCACCATACAGATCAGTTTCGGTGTTGGAAGACACACCCTAGCCTATCGGAGATACCATCCAGGTATTTCACTGTGCCAGATCCGTATCCAATATACCCAGTTCAGAGATTGCGCATTGCAGCCAGTGAGGGCACAAGGGTTAGAGACAGTTTTGTGTAGCTGGACGAGACCAGGGCAGATCTCGCCATTTCCTTCCGACCCAATTGAGAGGGAGCCAGGGCACTTCTTTTGAGCTATCATCCATCATATTCCGACAGAGGAATCTCCTAGTGCACATCAGGCAGCCAGGAAGTGCGCAACACTTGCGGAGGTACATTGAGGGTTCCAGAGAGCTCACCGGGTCAGATTCGGAGAAACCCTCCCAACCCAGTACAGAGCATATCAGGGCGCTCAGTTTGAGCCATACTTTGCCAGATTTCGACGGTGGAATCACTGGGTCGCATCAATTGTCCAGGAGGGGTGCAAACCCCTAGGGGGTCCCATCCAGGGTCCAGTTAGATCAGCAGAGGGTCGATCTTCAGTTTGACAAACACCGGGAGGAGTTGTGAGGTCAGGATGCATCATTTGGGACAGTTTCCCAGCAGATCAAACGAGTATAGCCAACAGGGCGAACTTTCCAGACATTTGCAACAGTTGTCGTGAGTATCCGAGGTTGCATACAGCAGATCTGTACATGCATGTTGTCAATCTTTCTCGATCTTCTCTATACGAGTATTTCTTGTTGTTTTGCATTGTATTCCAGCGACGATCAATTCTTATGAGATCTAGCTGATGAGTAGTTCCTATATTTCCTACATGCACATTGTATTTCCTGCTATTTTCCATAATAAATGCTATTGAGTTGTGTGGTTCTTTATTTCGCATACATCATATATTTTGCTCAAACAACTTATTTATATGACACATACATGCAAAATCACCACGCATGTTAAACAAAGTAACTAAGACGCATCCAAAAAACCCCAAATTATCAGATCTGAGAGTCGAGACATCAGTTTCAATAGAGTCTATCCAGATCCATTGGATCAGGGATATTTCAGTGGTATCAGAACCTTCTTCATGTCAGCCTGTGAAGTGCTTTCTCATGACCCTGTGATTCTGGGAACAGGTGCAGAATACCCATAGGGCTGAGGTCATATTGGAGACGAGTACATTCAGTACTGCAGGGGACATAGTAGAGACAGAAGACACGGGAACAGAAGGGACTACACTCCCTTCCACACTTAATCAGATACAGAGCCAAAGTTAGAGGACAAGGATCACATCAGTTCTGACACAGAGGCAAACATAGAGAGGACTATGGGTGACAGGAGTGAGACACCAAAGAGCAGGGGGAAAGGCCCCGAGACACATTCTGACAGTACGCAGGCCATCTTGAATGACCTAGCTAGAGGACAGCGGGATATGATGAACGCCATAGAAAAAATGGCCATCAACACATAGATGATTCAACACAGTGTGAGCACTATGGGTGCCAACGCGGTAGGAAGAGCGAGTAGTTCAGGAGGACACCAGGGAAGTCATGCTAGTGGCTCCAGTGGATCTCAGGGCGGAGCGAGTGGACATCCTTCACCTATCTGTGCCTATACATCATCTGGGAGGATTCCCGACCTATATATCCGCAGTTCCAAGGGGGACAACTCGGGAAGGCAGGAGGGCAACCAGGACAGGGGCGAGCAGTGCCACAAGACCCATTCAGGGAGTACAGGAGAGATTATTTGGCACTGGGAGCAGAGTTCCATGCAGACATGAGTTTGCTAGATTATTGTTCGATCAGGTATCGAAACAGACCCATGGAGGCACATAGGGGCAATGCGCAAACTCAAAACATGGATTTCATTAAGAAAGTGGGAAAGCTGAATATTCCTACTTTCGGCGAGTCATCTCGATGCTCAACTCAAGCATGGGTACAGAAGCTTGACACATATTTCAAGCTCAACCCAATGACAGAGTCAAAAGCTATTAGCTTCGCCACCTTGCACTTGGATGGGGAGGCCCACGAGTGGTGGTATCATGGGCTAGTGACCTTGGGTCACAGCCACATTACTTCATATTTGGAGTTCACGGAGAGGYTGATGGACAGRTTTGATAGGAGGGATCCARAACTCCATTTCAGGGATCTGACACAGTTGAGACAGACAAGGTCAGTTGAGGCCTTCATCACAAAGTTCCAGCAGAAGGCAGTGGCCGTATCAGATATTTCAAAGCACAGATTAGTGATGTTGTTCACCGAGGCGTTGACGGAGCCATTGAGGGGCTAGGTTAAGGCTTTGAAGCCTCGGACCCTACAAGAGGCCATTGTGCACACTAGAGACATGGGCAACTCAGTGTTGAAACCCAAAACCTTTACCAAACCCTTTGTGCCATAGAGAGACAAGGATCAAAAGAATCCTCAGAGGGATTGGAAGGGTAAGCCCAAATTGGATGATGACACCAGACGGGTGTTGATGAGGAAGAAACTTTGCTTCTCTTGCAGAGACCCTTAGGTCCCAGGGCATCAATGTATGGGAAAGGTACAGATCCACAACATTGAAGTGGAATCAGGCAGTGAGGAGATCAAGGCACAGGCAGACAATGATTTAGAGGATGAGCCTACACATGAGCCAAAGCGGCATGCAAAGCAACCTCAGACACAGGCAGAGGCACAGCCAAAGGAGGAGACAAAACCTCGTAGAGAGGTGAAAGGGGGATCCATAGCAACCCTTTCCAGAGTACCCAGGTACAAGACTCTCAGGCTCAAGGGTCGTATACAGGGGCAGCTCATGACATCTTTAGTAGATGGTGGGGCCACCCACAATTTCATCGATGCATCCTTAGTAGCCCGGAGGGGGTTACACAATGAGGAGTTTGAGGGGTTCACAGTGGTCGTGGCAGATGGATATACTATGACATGCTTGGATATGGTTCCAAACCTAGAGGTCAAGCTAGGCAACTACACCCTGACGGATACCTTTTACGTAGTTGACCTGTCAGATACAGATGCAGTGTTGGGGGTACAGTGGTTATATTCATTGGGAGAGATTGGGTTCAACTATCAGACGTTGACCATGAGTTTCAGAGATGTCGGCAAGTCGAGAGTAGTATTGAGAGGTATGTCTACAAGAGCACCCAGAGCAGTATAACGAAGAGGATGGAGCGGATCTTCTGCCACAGTGATGTAGCATATGCAGCAGAGTGTCTAATCATCAACCTGGAAAATTCAAAGGGCAAAGAGCATTACCATCCATAGATCAGAGAGTTTATGAGTCAGTATGAGCCAGTGTTTGGGTCGATACCACCAGGGAGGCCACCGGACAGGGGGTTTGAGCATACTATTGAGTTGGAGGCGGGGGCTACACCTATGATCGTCGCGCCCTATAGACACCCCAAGAGATTCAAGGACGAGATCGAGAAAGCAATCAAGAATTGGTTGAGATGGGGCACATCAAGCCCAGCATGAGTGCTTTTGCTTCTTCAGTTGTACTGGTACTGAAGAAAGATGGCACGTTGAGGATGTGCATCGACTACAGAGCCCATAATAAGAAAATGATCAAGAATAGGTACCCCATCCCGCGCATAAATGAGTTGATGGACGAGCTACATGGGGCAGTTTTCTTCACCAAAATTGATCTGCGGTCAGTATATCATCAGATCAGCATCAGAGAGCAGGACATAGAGAAGACAGCTTTCAGATGCCATTTTGGGCACTTCGAGAGTTTTTCGTCATGTCGTTTGGGTTGACCAACGCACCAGCCACCTTTCAGTCTTGCATGAATCACATCTTCAAGGGGCAGCTGAGGAAGTACCTTTTGGTATTCTTTGATGACATTTTGATTTACAACAGGACATGGACTGAGCATTTGGCACACTTGGAGGAGGTCTTGAGCATTATGCAAGCGCAGTCATTATATGTCGAGGAGTCCAAGTGTGAGTTCGAGATGAGAGAACTATTGTACTTGGGGCATATCATAAGTGAGCATGGAGTACAGGTTCATCAGGAGAAGATCAGGTCCATTCTAGATTGGCCAACACCAAAGAACCTCACAGAGATGAAAGTTATTTGGGAAGTGGCCTATGAGGCATTTCCATGGATTTTGTGGGAGGCTTACCAACCACATGGAAGGGACATGACTATTTATTTGTGGTAGTTGACAGGTTCAGCAAAATGTGCATTCTCATACCTTGTAAAAAGACCATCAAGGGACAAGAAGCGGAAAACTTGTTCTTTGAACAGGTTTGGGTGCACTTTGAAATACCAAGGAGCATCATCTCAGATAGGAATACCAGATTTATCAGTGCATTTTGGACTATATTGTGGGAGAAGATGGACACTAAGTTGAAGAGGTCTACAACATTCCATCCACAAACAGATGGGCAAACAGAAGTAGTCAACGAGATTTTGGTGCAGCTTTTGAGGGGTTACAATCAGAAGCATTCGAAGACCTGGGATGAGAAATTGATCTATATACATCACTCTTATAACAAAACAGTCCACACTTCTATTGGTAATTCACCTTTTGAAACTTTCTTTGGGTATTTTCCACCTTCACCCTTAGATGTTGTATATGGACAGCAAGGAGGAGTGAGGGAGGACCTCACAAGAGATGCATTAAAAGAAGAAAAAATTGTTCAGAAGATCAGGCAGATCCATTTGCAAATACAAGAGACAATGAAGAAGTCACAGGAAAAGTACAAGGCTAGGAATGACCAACACGGAACAAAGAGAACATTTAGAGTGGGAGACAAAGTATGGTTACAGCTGAATAAGAAAAGGCTATAGGGTCCTGATAAGAAGATCAAGGCTCTGCGATATGGTCCTTTTGAGGTATTTGAAAAGGTGGGAGATAATGCCTATAGACTCAGTCTACCCCCATACATGCGCATTTGCTCAGTAGTGAATGTGGAGAATGTCAAACTCTATGAGCTTTCCATGTTGGATCCGGAGGAGGAGCAGGTCCTAAATTCCATAGAGGACTTAGCACCAAATGCTCAGGCAGAGTTGGCAGAGGACACAACTTTGCAAAAGCGGTCCAAAACTACAAGACAAGGGCATCATGACCTTTGGCAAATTGGGTACAAATTCCAGGCAAAGCAAAGTGGTACTCTAGGGAGAAGGTAGAGAAAAAATTTCCTCACCTCCTTCAGTAAAGATTTTGGGGACCAAAAGCCTCCCTAAATGGGGAGGTATGATCCAGATTGGATCATTATAATGTTTTTCATCTATCTTGATCCTTTCAGAGTGGAAAAAATTGGATGAATTAGCTTGCAAGGCCATTTTAGTGGCAAGTCCTAATTTGGAAAATTGGGGTCTGGAACCTTCTGAGGCCATTTTGAGGCATCAAACGGCATTTTGGGGGGATAAGACTTTCGCAATGTAGCTTGGATCCCATTACGCTATTCTACACATCGAAAACTTTCCAACGGTGTAAAAATCGCATCAATCGAAGCTCATATGCAAAAGTTATGCCTCCCGCAAGTTGACCTACCATGTTGACCAACATGGTACGAGAGGATGCCATGTCAACCCCCGTTACTCACGTATATGGGGTTAGCGATGTATGTAATTTCATGAAGATTCTAGAAGGCCCAAAACCCTATCACAATTGAGGGTTGAGGAAATCAAAAACCTACCCCTAAATGGCTATCAAGCTATGTTAAATAACGGGCCACTAAGAGGAGAAGGGGTTCCATTCTTTTGCATTGTATCTTGTTCCATAGCTAAGAAGAACATCTAGCAGTGGTTTTCTATGAGCATAACAGAGGAGGAGAGATTTTGTAGAAGCCATAAAGGCCACAGGTCAAAGGCAACTCCTGTGAAGAGTACCTCTTTCTTTGAACTTGCATCATTTCTATACTAGAGAAAAGAGAGCGGACCAGCCTCACCTTCTAGCTGGGTTTTCTCCCGTATTGGCTTTCCTAGGTCATATCTTGTGTATTTGTGGATGGTGTGAATGTATTTTACTATTCTATGTTTTCTACATTTTATCTATTACATGCATAAGCAGAAAATCAGTAACTAAATATTCTGGAGATCTAAAGGAAAATTAACTTTAATAGTAAAGATTTCAGTATTTTATTACATCTGTTGTGACAAAATATTCCAGTGGAATATCCACGGCAGTTTACAGATCACTTATCTAGGAGGGGATGATAACCACCAAGGTGAAACAAGGAAAAAGGCACAAATTTAGAGCATCGTGATCCATTATCCGACTCAATTGCTTGATCACTACTTTCATGATAAGCACATAAGTCATTAACATTTAATATGAAATATCGAAACAAGTTACCTCTTGTGGGTCAAGCACCATAGTCATCAAGTGAGAGTGAGTTGAGCAATATGTGGGAAGCATCATCGATCATCTGTCTATGGAGAACCATGGATGTCAACTGTGGATTTGTTGTCTGTGATATGGATCATAGGAGAAAAATCTCCTCTAGTTATCCCTATATGTGAGGGGATAGCAGGTCCAACATATGAGATATTATTTTGGGATTATTTGCATAGAGTAAGTCATTAATCCAAGACCCATATCCAATGCACATTAGTCAGAATTGACCAATTTCTCATGATTTTGAATAGTCCACTTAGCACTCATTGTATCAGCTAATGCTCACAAGGGTGAAGAAGTGGGATTGAAACTAGCGAAATGAATCGCATCATCACCTCCAGGGATTGCACTCGGTAGCCAAGACTTCCCGAGAGGGTAACACATCCCAAGACTCCTCTAGCTCAAGCATGCTTAATCTGCCTACATATGTTTTCTTGCATGTCATGTTGCTACATGGGTAATGGTGTCTGAAAATGTTTTTTTTCTTTTCCTTTTTCATGTGCCCTTCAACTATAGTTACCCAAAGTGCTCCAAAGGCTCCTGCTCCCACTTTTGGACAGCACTCCCAAGCACTCTCATCCACTCCAGGGTGCATAGGCACACACACATATTAATATTTGTGTACAAAATGCTCCCTTGACCACTTTTCTCCTTAGAAACATCGGTTCCAACACTGCAACTTTGATATTTTATGTTGTATTTAAATTTTTCCAACTCTAAAGTTCAACCTTTTAATAAATTGTTCACCCTTCTTATAAACTTCAAATAAACACAAAACTTGCATCTATTAGTAGATTATGCATAGACATTGTTGATCGCAAAAATGGTAACTATGCAACCATCTCAAACACCCACGTGAGGCTAAGTCAAGGGGAAGGTGGGAATGGTACCTGGGTGTTGATAGCCCCTAAAGGTCACTTTATCCCTTTTATTTTCCTTATGAAAAGTATAGCATAGGATTACGAGTAGGAAGAGGGTTTATCAATAGTTCTTTAAAGCAACTCTTCCCTTATGATTTTTTAATATTTTAATTTTGGATATTTTGTTATAAATTTTGTGTTATTTTGTTTTAAGTTATGCAAGCAAAAACAAGTTGCAGAAATGAATTGTAAAACTAAAAATGTAAGCGAAAAGAAAGCTTCCAATAGTTTCCACGGGTCATGAACTCTCGGAGCTTAAACCACCTTATGACTCCCTTGAACAATTACACTCCTTGTCCCTCCTCTCTCCACCTTATCCCTACCCATTTATTTCCATTTATTCATTATTCAAAACATAATATTTATTAAATAATCATAAATGGATCGCCACATAAGCCAAACATGAACCATAATAAAAGCTTCCCACACATGTTGTATCATATTTGCTGAAATAAACACAAAATATTGTGAGATAGCCATAACCATTTTATCGTTTTATGTTAGAGACTAAAAATAATCCATGCTAAACTATTTCTTTCTTTCTTCATCCCAAGGGTTGTTACAACTGGACTCATCCGCCATGGATAGTGTTCTACGATTTCCTTCTTAGGCCGATTCTTGGATCCTGCAACTTCCCACAAAAACCCCAAAGAAACTGCTATGATACCAATATGATCTGTAAATTGTGGTGGATATTCCACTGGAACAGTTAGTTACCACATATCATGCAATGGACCGAAATCTTTTATTACACAATTTATTCTCTTAGATCTCAAATTTATTATTATGAGCTTAGCGCTCAAATTTAAGGAAATAACTGAAACCAAAATGAAAGAACAAGCAAATGAACACACCATCCACACAATAAACACAAGATGTGACCTAGGAAACTTGATACGAGAGAAAACCCAGCTAGAAGGTGAGGCCTATGCTCTGCTCTCTTTTCCTCAATTAAGAAATGCAAGTACAAAGAAAGGGGCGCTCTCTATGGAGTTTCCCTAGACACTGTGGCCCGAATGGCTGCTATAAAATCTACTACCTCCTCTATTATGCTTCAATAACCCACTCCTAGATGCTCTGCTCAACTATGGAACAATAACATTACTAAAATATGGAACCCCTTCTCTTCCTAACAACTCAGTGTTTAACATAGGTTGATAGTCGTCTAGGGTTAGGGTTAAGTTTTTTTTGCATGCCTCAACCCTCAATTAGTTTTTGGGTTTTGGACCCTCCAAAATCTTCTTGAAAGTCCACATGTGTGAGTAATGGAGTGTATGTCGCATTCACTCGATATCATGGTGGTCAGCAGGGTAGGTCATCTTGCGAGAGGCATAACTTTCGCATATGAACTCCAATTGAGGTGATTTTCGCACCATTGAATAGATTTCGATGTCATTTGATGCTTCAAACTAGCTTTGGAAGGTTCTAAACCCCAAATCACCAAACTAGGACTACCACTAAAATGGGGCCTACAAGCCAATTCCTCCAATTTTTCCACCCAGAAAGCACCAAGATAGATGACAAATTATATAATGATCCATTATCGATCGATTGTTGGGCACATTCTTCAAGCTTCCCAGGTTTATTATGCTTCTTGTTGGTTCCCTAGTCAGACTTAGTTTCAACAGTTAAAGCAAAGTCTACAGCCTTACCTATGGTCTAAGTATGGTGGCCAGAGGGATCTTACATTTTGCCTTGCAATGTTTGTACTATGCCTAAGGACAAGGGGGGCTTGGTTTAATTGATGTCACAACTCAAGGCACATCCTTGCAGCCAAGTGGGTGGTGAGATGTTTGGAGTGATCCGATTCTTGGCAAATTTTATTTCAACACAGGGTGATCATTGCTCAGCATTCTGGTCAAATCAAGGGGGTTTCAGGTTATGTGATATTATTTCTTCTCCCCACTTGTTTTAGGTCTTTGGGTCCCTTATTTTCTCGAGTATTTGATCAACTAGGAGGGCTATTGCAGGTTTGGTCCATTATAAAAGGGAGGGTAGTAGAGCTAGGTGGGATGTTACCAGTAGGCCCATTTGGCATTGGCGGGTTCAAGGGTCTTATGTTACAAAGTTGTTATGTTTTCATCTTCACGGGCTGAGAAAGAAAGGCATTTTCTTTTGGATAGATTTGTGGGATTCTTCTTCTTGGGGCTCGAAGGATTGGCATTCTCTTGCTCATGAGTTTGGGTTGACTACCCATGACTTTCTTTCTATTATGGAATTGAGAAGTCTTATCTTGGAGGGTGAGGTGTTCAAAATGAACATAGGGATCTTGGGGTCTTTTTTGAGAGATTAGGGTTGGAGATTTGATCGCATGCTTCTCAAGTATGACTACAGGCAGTTGTATTCAGTGCTTCATCAACGACATCCTCTATCCCCAGTTCTCAATGCAAGATGGGTGTCCACTAATGCCAAGGATAGGTGGGTGCGTCGACTTCACAATATGTGGTATGTTCGGCTTTCTTACATGCTAAAGGATTTTTCTTGGTTGGTGATCTATCAAGGGATCCCTTGTAAGGCTCGTCTAGCCAAGAGTGGGATTTCAAATGGGTTATGTCCGGTTTTCCACCACTCGAAGATAGGAAAGCATAATTTTTGGGATTATCCATTTGCCAAGCATTGTTGGAGTCATGTTGAGGATCAATATTCAACTCTCTTTTGGGCCAAATTGCATTGTCGTGTTACAATGTTTGGAGATGGTCGTTTCCTTGAGTGCATTTCCTTCTTAGGTATATGGCAATGCTTCCAAATCTCAACTTTATTTTTCTTTTGGAAAGTCCGGTGTAAGTTTGTTTTCAAGAATAAGCATAGCTCATTGTCTTTTGTTTGCTCTGTGTGGTGGGATGAATATGCCTTTAGCTCCTGGCTAAGGGGGCTCTATTGATTAAGGATTCACAATCTCTTGACCCCACTACCTATTATGATTTTCTTTCAACTTTAGTTGTTGTTCAAAAGAGGTTATGATGTTCATTGTATATACACTTCCACTTTTTGCATCTCTACTTGTAAATATAAGACATTTTTCAAAAAACAAATTGTGCACATACATTTCGAGAATGTTATGGATGTACATAGTTTTTCATAATAAGTGTGATAATATTTCAAATGTAAAGATAATTTTATAGCATCATCAATTTTCCGAATAAAACTTTTGTAACAATTGAACCTGTTATCCACTAGTTTGCACAAGCTGGATTTCCTGAAGAGCCGTCAGAGAATGAGCAATCAGTGCTCATATTTGCAGAGTTCAGAGTTCAGTCGGTCTTGTAAAAGACCCCTTTTTTTTTCTGCATTTCCATCATTGTAATAAATGTGCTAAGTATGAGATATTGTAAAAGGCTATTGGCAACCTAAGACCAGGAGTGAGCACATACTTTGGAGTGTTTTTTTCTACTTGTTAATTATTTTCTCTGCTTTCTTTAGTGAGCGATTAAATAATTTCCAAGTTTTTTCACTCAGAAGACTAGCTCCAGAGCCGAAGTATGTACTGGCGATCAGGTCTTGGCATGGAAAATCCAATGTCTAGTGTCTAAATGTATATGAGCTCATACTAGGTCATATTGATTGAGTCATTTGGAAATTGCGGCTAGGTTTGATAGGTTTTTTTTAAGTTTTCAGTGAATTAATTGAATTCCCGCAAAAATGGAATTTATTAATTCTGAGTCAATAAATGTAAAAAATATGGCATCAAACATTGTCAGATGTCATATTTATAGTCGTTTTCCAGTCCGAAGTATCATGTAAACCCCTATTTCCCATCTTTCGAGACAAAAAAGTGATTATTATCACTAAAAAATCAAAATTACTCGAAAATTACGAAAAATGGGTAATTAAATTAATTTCCTAAAAATTAGGAGAACTAGGGAACAAGTCAAAAACATGTTTTTTCATGTCCCCAGTTGACTGGAGGCCTAAATCAAGTTAAGTAAAGGTGAGGTCAACTTCTTGAGGTGATGTGGACTTAGGGGAGATCCCAATGAGGGAACTCGACCCCACTCTCCTATGTGGCGCGTTCTAAAGCAAGGGTGCACATCCCAAAGACCCACGTATTCCCTAAGTACCCTTTCACTCCCACTCACTCCCACTCTCACCTCACTTCACTCCCTATCCACTACTCTTCCACTCCACGTACCTCCACACCACTCCACATCCATTACCCTAATCTCTTGCGCATCTACTCTTCCACTCATGCGCAACTCCTCATCACCCACGCATTTCCTAAACCCTAAACCCAACCCTAGCGCATCCCTCATAGGAGTTATCACCCCCATTTGCTATATAAGCAAGGGTCGACCTCTCCCAAACTAGTTTGGTCTTGGGCAAGCACTTGTAATATTGTTGTAATCATTCTGGAATAATAAAGACTTTGGAGCTATTTTGGTGTGGACACAAATGTGTGGATGCTTTGACCTAATGCAATTTTCTTCATGAGGTAATATGTATCTTACATTTCAGTTTTGTGATTAATTGGTAAAGCCTTGAAGGTTTGCTATCATATAGTAGGGTAAGATTAATCTAGTTTGATTTATCTTATTGCTTCTTTATTTCATAGACTTTTACACTGCATGCTTTATTTTCGGTTAAATTAACATGTGTGTGTGAGTTGTGTTGTGTAGGGAAGACCTTTAACAATTTTGTTGTAGGATTGAAGTGTATAGTTGCAGGTTCCTCAAGCTTGGAGGATCGACAGGTGGTTGTTTCAACCGTCATCGTCCAAGAAATTCGAAGATCAAGCTCCCTCTTCTTCACATCAAGAGAACCCCATAGCCCAAAAGTTCCAAGCTCAGGCGGAAACTCCGAAAAAATCGATAAACTTCCTTTCCCCATCTTTTTTTTTAATTGCATGTTGCTTGGAATAACTCTAAATTTCAATTTTAAACATCTAAAGTCTGCATGCATTGTTTTCTAGATCTAAGCTATAATTTATCAATTTCAAAGGATAGATCTAGGCAAGTTTTAAGCAAATTGTTTGGTCTTTTCACCTAGAACTTAGATCAAAGTTTTTGCTTGGTTTTAAACTTCTTATCAAGCTAGTTGGCTGCCTTATGTTTGTTGTTTTAAAACAGCAAACAGAAGCATTCAAAGGAGACTAAGTTAGGTCCATGCAAACTGCCCAAAAGGCCTAAAAAATTTGCATTTTGCCTTGGAGAATTTTCCAAAATTTTTGATAAAAATTTCATTTGTTTAAAATATTTTCTCATCATTTTTCTAACTTTGTTTACTTGCTGTTTTCTTGCAGAAAATACAGGTTCAAGGGAGATTCTGCCAGTTTTGGGCAAAATCAAAGCTCTCGGGGGACCCTGGGGAGTTTTAACTTCGTCCAACGAAGTTTTCCTTTTTTTTATCTCTTTCTTGTATTCCTCTAAATGATCCAATTATAAGGATCCCTTTCTTTCTAAAGAAGCTAAAAGCTTAAAAGAGAACATTGGTTCTCTGTTGTAATAGTGCAATAAAAGTGGGCCCTTTCTGCCCAGTTTCTTCATCCCCGATAGGGGGATTTGTGTTGTGGGTTTGGTTTCTTTTTTGTGATTGATGCATGCTTAAAATCTAGTAATCAGACACACAAGTCAAGTACATCGAACACACTACAACACTCTAATTTTTCATGCATATCAACTAAGTCTTAAAATCTATCATGCATGTTTAGTTAATCATCTACTTCAAGTTTCTTTCTTTGCAACAGTGTTTAAATTTCTAAAAGTATTTTGTAAATCTTTTTCTCAACTACAAAGCAGGGTACTTAAACTTAATTGTTGCAAATCCATCTCTCTATTTTCAAGTGTTTGTGTATGTACTTCAGTTACAAAGCAGGGTGTGATTTATCTTTTTTTCAAGCTATTATTCAAATAATTGAACCTTGCTAGCTTAATAGGACAATCTCTGAAGTTGTTAGTTCATTGGGAGTAAAACGCATAAAAGTGAGTTTACTGGTGAGACCATTGGGTTTCGGTAAACTCTCAGCAAGTCCAAGAAAAGAGCTAGCCTCCAAAGGGGCCAAACACTCTTCACTAACTAAACACAAAATTTACCTTAATAAAATCTTCGATCTACACTGTCCACGACTCCTTTTAAGGCACTGGTTAAAAAGTACATTTATTTATCTTATGTGAGCAGTTACACTTATGCATCTTGTCTAACTTTCTTTTATGCTCTTAAGTCTTGCAGATATTGTATCCTTTGATTTATGAATGTCTTATGA
>ML850998.1:34366-44857 GCA_009831015.1 Picea engelmannii
TCTTAAAAAATACTTCCTAACTGTTTCATCTTCATTCATATTTAGTGGTTCAAACTTCAACCTAAATGTTTGAAGTTTGGCATCTTTTACTTTCTCATTTCCTTCATAGTTGCTAATACGTTTATCCCACATTTCTTTGGCAGTTTGAAGATGCATCACCTTTACAAAATCGGCTTCTGCAAGTCCATTCAAGATAGCATTCATTCCCTTAGTATTAAATCTAAATTCTAACTTATCATCCTTGGAAGCTAGCACAACAGGCTTTATGTATCTAGTCTCTACTACATCCCAAACATCAACACCTAAGGCCATTAGGTATGTTCTCATTCTAACCTTTCGAAAGGAAAAAACTATTCCATCAAATAGAGGAGGCTTACTGGATGAAGTCCCTTCATGACTTGTCATGTTTAAGATTAAAAATCTACATTTAAATAAAAGGAACTTTCTTTGATACCAATTGTTGAAATTACTAAGACAACTAAGAGGGGGGGTGAATCAGTTGTTATTGTTCTTAAACAATTTTAAGTCTATTAAAATATTATTAATCTTTCTTCAAGTGATCATCAATAATATACAACATATCGACAACATAAATAATGAGCATCAGTCACACAAAAGATATACACAGAGACATATTTTCATGAGGAAACCTATAAAGGGAGAAAACCTCTTCTTCTTCGAAATGATAGGCAATATTTTAAGTTCTGTACATCATCTATAATTGAGCAGCAACTCAATGTGAGGCTACTACCTCTGTTTTACAAGCTCCAAATTGTTTGGGAGAACCAACTCTCTGGTTTCTCTAGACCCCACTAGAAGGAAGCAACAACTCCCTAAGTGTTCCAACACCAACTAGATGGAAGCACCAACTTCCAGTCTCACAGGCACCAACTTGTATAATAGAGAAAAACTATTCTCCCTTGCACCACCCTACCACCCTTGTTTTTATGCCTGCAACCAGATGGAAGCTACAACTCCCTGTGTTCAAGCACCCACTTGAACCTCTGTGTCCTCCCTAGCACCTCCCTACCACCCTTATTACAAATAAATGGTTGAATAACCAACAACACAGATAAATCAATTCTTACCACTTCTTCACTGTTCTGCAATTCTTCTCTACTACACTATTCTTCTTCTCTGTTTATACTTGGCTTGACTTGCTGTCTCTTTCTATGTGTTCTTTCTTTCTCCTTTTCATGCTCTTTGATATGTGCACATTCTTCTCTCTTCACCTTTTCTCCTCTGTTCAGCTTCTGTTCCTTATCTCTCAGATTTCTTCACACTGAGCATACTGTAATTTTACCTTTCTACAGTTCAACTCATTTTTCAGTCAGAACAACCAACTTTGCATAGTCGTCTCATATGTCCTTTTATTCACACATGCCTCAGCAACTGAATCGCCAACCGATCAAGAATCATGAATCAATTTTTCTAATTGAATCGTAACTGATCAATTAACTGTGAGGTGAAATAGTAGCCCTTCGATCATATTCGAATTCACCTGCACCGTTGGGTTACAAGAATCAAAATGCCTTTCACATTTCTCATTTCAGCAATTCGTGATTTTCATGTCGCGAATTCTTGTTGCGAGGCATCTCGACTCTCCAAGTCGCAATCCCCAAAATGGATCCATATCAACAGTCCAAAAAACTTCATAATCTGATCCCTTCTTTTCTTAATCGAACGACTGACGGGATTTCAACGTTTTTCCCTTCGACTCATCGTGACTCCAACATTATAAAATTCATGATCACAAAATCTCTGAAATGATTGGACAGTTCACATAACCCACTAAAATGGATGGTTGATGGGATTTCAGAGTTTTGCCTTTTGAGTTTTTGAGACTCACAATAGTCCCTTTTGGCATTTCACGATTTCGTATGTCGCGAATAACTGAAACTCCATGTCGCGATCCCCGAAACTCCATGTCGCAATTTCGCATTTTGGGATTTCATGATTTTTTCAATTCTTGTGATGAGATATCTTGACGCTCCATGTCGCGATCACTGAAACTCCGAAACTCCATTTCACAATTTCGCATTTCGACATTTCGCGATTTCACATATCGCGAGTTCGAGAGGTTAGAGAACCTCGTTCCTTTAACTTTCCAGTCAGCGAAATGACGATCTTTTACCACGTATCCTATGGACCCAACGCTCCAGATCTTATGATGATTTTGAAACTTCACGGGCCTTCATCGTGTCTGATCAACGGTCCAGGATATCCCTTTGATCAACGACTCAGATTAATTCGTGATTTCACATATACCGAGTTTGAGAGGTTAGGGCACTCCTTCCTTTGACCTCTCAGTCAGTGAAATGTTGATCTGTAACCACGTGTACTTACCAAATATGGGCAATCCTCTTGCTTTCAGGGTTTCAAGGTTCACTACTTCAAAGGTTAAAGTTTCTTTGATCTTTGATTTCCCAGTCTGCGAAACTCGGAAATGGAGTCTTTGTTGATGTTCCTGTTTCAAGATTTCGGTGTTTCACATTTCGTAACTTCGGGACTCCTGTGATGAAGAGTCTTGACTCTTGACTCCTCCAACTCCCGATATCCAAAACTCTGAAATGGAGTTTAAGTCGTGGTTTCTCATTTCATGATTTTCTGTCGTGATTTTTTTCCTTGACTCCTGGAGTTTACACTTTGAATGGGATCCAACGATCACTTTTTGAACTTGCCACTTCCATGCCATTATCACTGCACTGTTGATCGTGATATTTGCCATCAATGAAAAATACACATACTCTACCTCTATCTGAAAACATGCCAACAAATAGTGTTATACTGAGTAGGAAGAAATGCAACATTTGGATTTAGGGGTCCAATTTAAGAAACTGTGCCTCGGGAGCGAATGGAAAATATTTTTCACCTATTCCACACCTAAAAACTCTTGAGGCATTTCACGAAACCAAAAAATGTTTCTCCCTTAGGTTTTTATGCCCTAAGGAGAAATTGGCCAAGAGTCCCCGAAATGGTTTGGGATGTGACTTGCAACTAGGCATATAGAAAATATCGAGACTCAGATTAAGGAATCGTCGACTCTGATGGATTATTGGGATAGGATTTCATCTAGAGAACCCCTCACTTGTAGGTGCCATGCCTCAGAAGTTGCTTTAATCGTTTATTTCAAGAACTAGTGTTTTTCTCAGTTTGAAGCAATGCAACATTTGGATTAAGGGGCCAATTTATGAAACCATGCCTTAGGAGAAGATGGATAATTTTGTCACCTAGTCCATGCCTAAACAATCTTGCAACATCTCAATGAACTAAAAAATGTTGTTTCGTTAGTATTTTATTCCCTGAGCGGGAATTGGCCAAGAATCCCCGATATGGTTTGGGATGTGAATTGCAGCTCGACATTAAACAAAAAAAAAGACTCAGATTGAGGAACTGTCGTCTCTGTTGGATTCCTGTCATAGTATTTTAGCTAGAGCACCCCTCACTCTCGGTTCCAACCCCTCGAAATTTGTTTTTTTGATCGATTTTGATAACTAATGATTTTCTCAGTAAGAAGCAATGAAACAATTGGATTTAGGGGTCCAATTTACAAAACCATGCCTCGGGAGAGGATGGAAAATGTGGTCACCTAGTCCATGCCTAAAAGACAATGCAGAATCTCATGGAGCTCAAAAATGTTTCTTCGCTAGGATTTTATGCCTAGACGAGGAGTTGCCAAGAGTCCCTGAAATGGTTTGGGATATGACTTGCAACTGGGAATAAAAGGAAAATCCAGACTCGGATTGAGGAAATGTTGACTCTGATGGATTCCTGACATAGGATTTCAGCTAGAGCACCCATCACGCCCTGGTGCCATGCCTCGAACATTTCTTTACTCATATATTTCGAGAACTAGTCTTTTTCTCAGTTTGAAGAAAACCAACATTTGGATTAAGGGGTCCAATTTATGAAACTGTGCCTTGGGTGAGGATGGAAAATACAGTCACCTAGTCCATGCCTAAACAATCTTGAATCATCTCATGGAAGTCAAAAATTCTCCTCCATTAGGTTTTTATGCCCTTAGGAGCAATTGGCCAAGATTACCCGAAATGGTTTGGGATGTAACTTGCAACTAGGCATATAACGAATATAGAGACTTGGATTAAGGAACCATCGAATCTGATGGATTACTAGGATAGGATTTCATCTAGATCACCCCTCACTCGTGGGTGTTATGCCTCAGAAGTTGTCTTAATCATTGATTTCGAGCACTACTGTTTTTCACAGTTTGAAGCAATGCTGCATTTGGATTAAGGGGACAATTTATGAAACCATTCCTTGAGAGCAGATGGATAATTTGGTCACCTATTCCATGCCTAAAAAATCTAGCATCACCTCACAGAACTCAAAAATGTTTCTCCGTTAGTCTTTTATGCCCTGAGTGGGAATTGGACAAGAGTCCCTGAAATGGTTTGGGATGCGACTTGCAAATGGGCATAAAATGAAAACTGGGACTCAAATTGAGGAAACGTCATCTCTGTTGGATTCCTGGCATAGGATTTTAGCTATATCACCCCTCACTCCTAGTTCCAACCCCTTGAAATTTGTTTTTTTCATCGATTTCAATAAGTAGTGTTTTTCTCAATAAGAAGCAATGCAACATTTGGATTTAGTGGTCCAATTTATGAAACCATACCTCAAGAGTGGATGGACAATATGGTAAACTAGTCCATGCCTAAACAAGCATGCATAATCTCATGGAGCTCAAAAATGTTTTTTTGTGAGGCTTTTATGCCCGGAGGAGGAATTGCTAAGAGTCCTTGAAATTGTTTGGGATGAAACTTGCAATTGGGCATAAAACGAAAACCAAGACTGGGATTGAGGAACTGTCGAATCCAATGGATTCCTATCATAGGATTTCAGCTAGAGAACCCCTCACTCTCGGTTTCCATGCCTCATAAGTTTATTTACTCATTGATTTCGAGAACTAGTGTTTTTCTCATTTTGAAGCAAACCAACATTTGGATTAAGGGGTCCAATTTATGAAACCATGCCTCAGGAGCAGATGGAAAATAAAGTCACTTAGTCCATGCCTGAAAGATCCTGCAACATCTCATGGAACGCAAAAATGTTTCTCCGTTAGTTTTTTATTCCCACAGAAGCAATTGGCCAAGAGTCCCCGAAATGGTTTGGGATGCGACTTGCAACTGGGAATATAATGAATATCGAGACTTAGATTAAGGAACCGTCAACTCTGTTGGATTACTGGGATAGGATTTCATCTACAGAACCCCTCACTCATGGGTTCCATGCCTCATAAGTTTCTTTAATCATTGATTTCGAGAACTATTGTTTTTCTCAATTTGAAGCAATGCAACATTTTGAATAAGGGACCAATTTACTAAACCATGCCTCAAGAGAGGATGGATAATTTGGTCACCTAGTCCATGCCTAAACAATCTTTCAACATCTCACAGAAATAAAAAATGTAGGTTTGTTAGTCTTTTATGCCTTGAGCGGGAATTGGCCAAGAGTCCCCGAAATGGTTTGGGATGCGACTTGCAACTAGGCATAAAATGAAAACCAAGACTCAGATTGAGGGACCTTCATCTCTGTTGGATTCATGGAATATGATTTTAGCTAGAGTACCCCTCACTCTCGGCTCCAACTCCTCGGAAGTTGTTTTTTTCATCGATTTCAATAACTAGTGATTTTCTCAGTAAGAAGAAATGCAACATTTGGATTTAGGGGTCCAATTTAGGAAACCATGGCTCAGGAGAAGGTGGAGAATGTGGTCACCTATTCAATTCCTAAACAAGTCTGTAGAATCTCATGGAGGTCGAAAATGATGCTCCGTTCGGCTTTTATGCCCCGTGGATGAATTGCCAAGAGTCCCCGAAATGGTTTGGGATGCGACTTGCAACTGGGCATAAAATGAAAATGAGACTTGGATTGAGGAACCGTAAAATCCAATGGATTCCTAGCTTATTATTTAAGCTAGAGCACCCCTCACTCCCAGGTTCCATGCCTTGGAACTTGATTTACTCATTGATTTCGATAACTAGTATTTTCCTCAGTTTGAAGAAAACCAACATTTGGATTAAGGGGTCCAATTTATGAAACCGTGACTCAAGAGAGAATGGAAAATATAGTCACCTAGTCCACATCTAAAAACAATTTCAGCATCTCATGGAACTCAAAAAAAATTCTCCGTTAGGTTTTTATGTCGCAGGAGCAGTTGGCCAATAGTCCCCAAAATGGTTTGGGATGCGACTTGCAATTGGGAATATAACGAATATCGAGACTCAGATTAAGGAGCCGTCAAATCCAATGGATTATTGGGATAGGATTTCATCTAGATCATCCCTCACTCATGGGTGCCATGCCTCATTTAAATCACCCCTCACTCATGGGTGTTGCGGCCATTTGAATGTACATTGTTGTCACCCATTGACTGACAATATAGATAACTTTTGCATGCACCCGTTAATGTTCAAGAGAAACCCTCAGATTCAAGAGTCTTCCAGGATGCCGAGGGTTCAATTATCTAACAAATCTATGTACAAGAAATAAAATTGGTAAAAGGAACTGGGAACCTCCTTAGATATACCTATGCAGGAAAATCACATACCTCTGAAGAAAAAAACATTGTGTGTTACTTAAAGCCAGTTCACATTGAAGAGTGGGGAAAACAACTGCATGAAAACGGTCAAGGGCCAGGTGCGTAGAAGGGATTACCCACTGAGGGGAGGAAAGGGGAAATCTGTCATCCCCAATGGCTCAATCTGTGCAGTACCAACCACAATAATACCAATGATAGAATGAAATCTAATTCCTAAAGATATCTGTTGGAATTTTATCCAGTAATGTGGGGCATGTTGGTCTCTAACAAGAAGGGTAACATGCCATCTCTAAATAAGGTAATGCCTACCAATCCTACATATGCAATAAGTAAACATGGTAAAAATTCCTCCATCGGTGATTTGTTAACGAAAAAATATGAGTTATTTAGAGGTGACTCCTGACACCATCGTGTTACCATGACTCACGAAAAACCGGTGTGAGACACTCCTACAGTTAAAAAAGGATGTCTAAACAGGGTTGGAAATACAAAGCAAAATTGTGTAGAAGGAGTTGAGGAAATGGGATTGAGTTCTCCAGGGAAATATTGCGTCAGGGAATCGACTGAGTAATAAAAATGATGAGCTCAAGAACAAAAGCGTTGAGGAAGTTATGAACTCTCTGTGAAAAAACGCTGAGCTCTTAAAGACAAGTTCACCTGGAAAAAGGAAATCTCTTAGCAGTAAATCGTTGAGATATTAAACACAAAATTGTTGGTGACAAATGGGAATTATCTAAGTAATAAAAACATTGATCTCAAGAACAAAATCATTGGGATAAATATGAAATATCTGAGAATAAAACACTGGGCTCTTCAAGACAAATTCACTGTAAAAATATGAAATCTCTGAACAGTAATACACTGATCTCTTAAGACAATCGCTGGGAAAAAAATGGAAAACTCTAACGCTATCCAGACAATCTAGCTAGAAACGAACAATGGATTCAGAGGTGGGATATGAAAAGAAAGAAGGCTGACAAAAATTTCCAAGAATAGCTCAACTTGAAGGGACAACAATCTAAGCGTATGCCTACAAACGGTAGATAGAAAAATAAAAATGTGCGCAAAGGATTCCTTAAGGGTTTTTGGTATTTAGAGGATAAATTTTCAGTCTAACACTCTTCTTATATATTACACCCATCTTGGGATTTGCAGAATCAAAACATAAATTAACACCCAAAGTTCACATATCCTTTGACAAGATTAAACACATAATACAACATAAATTTAACACTGAATTTTGCTAATTTTCGATGAGATTAAACGAAGAATAAAACAGAAAATTTAACACAATAGAGGTACCTTAACTGAAGGCACAAAATCTGAAGTAGTTTTCATGCGCTTGCACTTTATCCAACTCCTGCTTTCTAACCGCTGAGACCTCACTGACACCTCCCAACCAACACTAGGGGTACTCTTCTTCCCCTAAGCCCCCTGAGCCACAAAAGGGCCACGCACACAAAAAAGGGAAAATGTATCTCCCATATCGCCTCGTAAGGTCAAGCTACCACTCCCTTTTGAGCTAGGCATCCCAACTCCCACAAGGTAAAATCAATCAATAAAAATATCGACAACGTAACCTTATGCCTACCCTACGTGATCCATACTCCTCATCCACCATCCTTTTTATAGAGTTTTCTTCGTGATTAGTTTCCCAAACCCAATTTAGATTCTTTTTATTAAATTTAACTAGGATAAACCTCCCTGGTACACATGTCCCCTGATCCCTTTGTTACACATTATTTTAGTCACCCTAGTGACGTTTCTATAACATCTGTTCAAGCTCCCAAAAGAACCTTTCTTCATGAGAAAAGTGATTGGCTTCCTGTTCTTCAAAACCTTTTCAATAAAGGACGTCGCAGACCAACCATAAGATACAGTGTGGTGATGCCTGATCATCGTAGTCTGTCTTGAATCTGCCTTGTGGTGTTTTTGTAGGCTGTCCTATAGCCAGGGTGCAGCTGTGTTGAAAGACTGAGAAAAGGTCGAAGTTCACGAAGGTTCTAGAAGGGAATATTCTAGAATATGAGGTGTCATCTATATGTTTGGGATCCTACTCACTTCTCTTATTTGGTGGGATCATCCTAATGTCTTTAACCATCTCTCTTTCTCCTATATAAGAATGGGTTTCTCATGGAAAAGGTTAAACAAGCAAGTAAGCAAGGAATTAATGAAAGAATAAGATAAGAATTGTGTGAGATATTCTATTTCAATTGATGCTTGAGGTCTTCATTAGTACATCAAGTTATTGTGGATCTTCTTCATGCAAGTTTAGAGCAAGTGTGTGTGTTGGAGCAAAGGGCCACTGAAAGGGAACCTTGCAACATCAATGTTGTTTGGTTGTATCTTCCACTTTTACTTAATATAATACAATGGCATGCTTATTTCCCATAAAATCACTCTCATTTTATTACATGACTCCTTAATCACATGTGTAAGTTTTCATTGAATATACTATTGTTTCTTTCACTTTGGTTGGTTTGTGTTTCATTGCATATCCAATATCACAAGTGCACCGGAGCAGAGTAGGGACAACAAAGAAATAAGGAATCGATATTCAAAGGTATGTCACTCATATCTTGTTTGATAGTAAATTCAATGATTAAAGCTTAGGAAAAACATCATGTCCTGTCTTGTTTTGTTCTAGATCCAAGTGGATCTAGGGAGATCAATTTATGTCCACATTGACCGATTTATCCAATAACAAGGGCCACACACACAAACTAGGGAAAATATAGCTCCCATCATGCCTCGTAAGGTCAAGCTACCACTCCCTTTCGAGTTGGGCATCCCAACTCCCACAAGGTAAAATCAGTCAAGAAAAATATCAGCAGCGTAACCTTACGCCTACCCGACGTGATCCATACTCCTCCTCTACCATCCTTTTTATATATTTTTCTTTGTGATTAGTTTCCCAAACCATATTTAGATTCATTTTATTAAATTTAATTGGGATAAACCTCTTTTGTACACATGTCACCCGATCCCCTAGTTGCACCATAAAATTAATTTATTAATTAATTAAATTTGCCTATTTCCCTCACCCACCTAAAAGTGTTCCTAAAAATGCTCCTTGGTGTCCCTTTATTCCCTTACAATTCTTAAATGACTGATGCCTTTCTTAAAACCTAGTCGAGTTCACAATTAGAAGGTTACAAAGACCATATTCCCTACTATGTTAGACACACCCCTTTTCCTTAAGTTTCCTCGTTTCTTCTTAGTTCAAATTTAAAAAGTTTAGATATAAACAACAATTTACCTTTTAATAATTTAATCCTTCATTAAAATTATACTTTCATTATTAAAGTTTGAATTTGGTTTACCCCCCTTTCTTGTTATATGTCAATTTTGTTTGTTTTTTGTTCACAGGTTCTACTTAGACCTAGGTTTTAAATTCACTAGGCTTGGCGATTGTTTTTAATGGAAAATTAGTTATTAAACTTTACTTATGTCGTCATTCATTTTAAGCCCAACTAGGTCCTAAGGAGGCATATGTTTCTAGGTACTAGGTTTATTTACATACCAGAGTTAAAAAAATCGAGACATGCCCTTGAATACGCACTACGTGCTCCAAGGGTGCCACTTGCCTTTTGACTGATTTATGTATATGCCAAACCCATGGAGTCAATACTCCATCAGGTGACCTTATGGGATACTAAGGGCCTCTAAGGAATAAGGAACATGCCTTATTGTGCACCTCTTAGAATCATCGTGAGCGACTGTCATAGTCTATCCTCATGGCATCGTGGATCTCTCAAACTAGGTAATCGTTAACCTATAGTTCGAGCCACGATGGGAGTGCTAGTAGGTTGTGGAACGAATATTTCTACACCTCTCCCTCAATATCTTTGGTTGTCATGCATGACCCCTTTACTCCTAATGTGAGTTTGGTTAGCAAGCTATCGTCAGCCTGCATCCATCAATGAAAC
>ML851000.1:4443-35906 GCA_009831015.1 Picea engelmannii
TCCAGGTGGTTGACCTGACACTTACATCTCGAGAGGCTATTCTCCGTACACTCAAAGAGAATTTGGTCATGGCACAGAATCGCATGAAGCAACAAGCAGATCAAGTTCACTCTAAACATCAATTTGTAGAAGGGGATCAGGTGTTTCTTCAACTGCAACCTTACAAGCAAACTTCCCTCAAGGCCGAGCATTTTCAGAAGCTAGCGCCCAAATTTTATTGTCCTTATACCCTTCTCAAGCATGTGGGACAAGTAGCCTATCAGTGAGATTTTCCCAGCCATTCGAAGCTACATCCTGGTTTTCATGTTTCATGCTTAAAGAAGGTGATTGGAGCTAAGTGCCAAATTCAAACCAACCTTTCAGAGTTAGCTGAAGAAGGATCCATTTGGCTACAACCATAAGAATTTTTGGACCAGCATGAGCGTTGCCTACGTCATAGAACCATCAAGGAAGTGCTAGTCCAGTGGAAAGATACAACTCCAGCAGATGCCACTTGGGAACCGGCTACCATTCTACAACAATTTCCTCATCTCAAGCCTTGAGGACAAGGTTATTTTTAAGGGGGTGGACATGTTAGGGTCCTAACCCGCACATAGGTAGAACAATATATTCAGATGTAATAAAGGTCAATATTAATAAGGCCTTTCAATAAAATAGAATAAGGCGGATGTAAGAAGACCTAATAGAAGCTTTCGCTTCTAGAAGGATCTTCCTCTAGATGCTTCTTTTTAGTATAAATAGGAGTCGAGGGTATGAAAACCCCGGCTTGGATATTATTGTAATAGAGCTCTTCTCAACTAGAGGTTTCCCCCTCGAAGAGGTCCATGAACATTGCTTTCAGATTCAAAGTGCTATTTCTATTATTATTCTCTTATCATTTCAGTGATATTGTGGTGAATGTTCTGATTATATTGTTGTTATTCTGCCATTTCTAGCATTTTATTTCTGTTCTGCATACATTTTATATCTGGTATATTACAAGGAATTATGAACACGTCATAGGACATGTTTCTTTTAAAATCTTCTGTCGGGTTGACATGTGGCACTTATTTTTGACATTTATGACGAGTGATTCACAGGTTTTCAAGTGACAAGTGGCACCTCTCTTTTCTTAACACATCATCAGGAATGGCGTCATCTCTGCCATGTCACTCTGGAAGATTTCCCTCCAGGATTTTTAACAAAGATTGAGTTCACAAACCCTCAAAGTATCAAAGCGTCAAAGTAAAGTAATTACAAAAAGTGAAAAGTGTTTCAAAAAGTTAATGAAGCAGTTAACAACTTTAATTAGTCATGATTAAGTTTTAATTAATCACTTCGCATTTTCGAGCTTCAGAACATTTCCCTTTTTCTATATTTAGAACTTCTGAATTCTGAACTTCCAAAATACTTAAAGTTAATACAACGTTTTAAAACATGATTAATTATGACATAAAATTGATTACTTAGATATTAACTCCTCCGCAAATTCGAGCATCGGGAGATTTCCATCCTATCACATCCAAAATTTCTGAAACCTGAACCGACGAAGTATTAATGAAATTTATGATTGATTAAGGTTAATGATTTCAAATAAAGATTGTGAATCACCAGGTAATAAATTCCATTAAAGTTTTTAATAAATTCTTCGTCGGTAGATTTATACGAAGATCGATAAACTTTTTGAATAAAGCACTTCGAATTTCAAAATCATTTTACCATTTGCAATTAACATTTTTTATTGAGTGTATAGCTTACATACTTATCTCATTACAGGTAGGCTAATTCCATTTCCTTGAGGATTATGGTGCCACAAAAAGCTACAAAGAAGCTTGACGCATCAGGAGATGATTCCAATCCGAATGCAGAGGTTCTATCAGATACAACTCCGGGAGTTACGAATGTCATTAAGTCTTGGAAGAAGGTTTCCAATATCTTAGAGCATGAGATTATGAATTGTCTAGATGACTCTGCTGAGGAAGAAGACGAGTCCTTATCAGCCAAACTTAAATTTGTAGTGCAGTTGGAACTGCATAAGATCGTTGCACAACCCAGAATTATACCCTACAATGATATGATAAGTTGGGATTTGGAATGCGTCGATATCAAAACCAGAAGCATCATCAACCACCAACAGACTGTCGTCGGCTCTATCTGAACGGAGAATTTGCAAGTAATGTACAAGCATTCCCCTACCCCTAAATATACTTACAATGCAACATTTCATCTAGATTTTGAGAGAAGATAATGCACTTAATATGGTAGAAAGTGTCATGATATAATCAAGACCTGGTGGGGACAGCCGGAGAAATTCAGAGCCAGCACTCATGGTATGTATGCCACAACGTCCTAAGATGCTCATATGTTATATATAGTCATGATGCTATGTCATCCGTTTGGGAAGAAGAACCCTACACATTTCTTAGTTGAGTGGGTAGCCATCATGAATGTAGTAACCGAGGGTTATACCTTCAATTGGGCTAAAATTCTATCTGATAATTTGGCTAAAGAAATTGTTGAGTATCAATCGAAAAAATCAAAAGGGAAACCTGCTCCTTTTTACATGTCAACATATATTATGGATTCCATTTGTTTCATGACCCCTTTCCCCCTAATGAATGTTGTCGTAAGTATGGTATTTCATTAAACCCCTAGAAATCAATTTTTGATGTTGATCAAGGAAAGTTACTTGAATTTATAGTATCAAAGGATGGAATGATGATAGATCTTGAACGAACTCAAGCCATAGCCAATATTTTCCGGCTTAATTGTAATTGAATTATTGCATTACACAACGATCAAATGAAAGAGAATACACAACGTTCACTTCCTCCACCCACTCTAACTTTCACCCTCCAACCTGTCACACTCTACACGTCACTTACCCTGCCTATCCCTACCACCCGCATTCTTTCTCCCACACATCCCACCTCCTTATTTGACACATGTCCTCACGTCATCCTATTCGTGAACAATTACTCTTCCTCATAATTCTTATCCATCCCATGATGAGCCAGCGTTGAGCTACTTGTTCAATTACCACCCCCATATATTCAACTGCAATTCTTTATCCCAGGGACATATGGAAACAAAATCAGATGGAAAAGACAATAAGACAATGATTTTGGTGGCCTTAATGGACATGTCTGCATAGTTTAAAGAAAAAAGGAAAATGAACACATCTGGAAGCAAATGAAGGGAAAGATGAAGCACCAACACATCTCAACACTGTCTGCATGTTGTTATTTCTTTCGGATTGTATTCTATTTTTAGGAAGATATCGTAGGAAGTCTAATGGTTTTGAGTTGTGACAATTTTTGTATAAATAAATAGATTTTAGATCTATTTAAGGCTCCTTCTTGCCGAATGTAAAAGAGAAACTTTTTGAATATTAATACAAGTGCAGACAGAGATTCTAAGTTTTGTTCAATTTGAGTTATGTGTTTCCTCTGCGTTTCCATTCCTTTGAATTTATTTCTATATTTATTGAAGAGTGAATGATTACAATTTAGTACTACATCTATTGTGATCATAATATATCAACAGTTCATTCAGTAACAACTTTTCCTCTGTTATTACTGTGAGTAAAACAAGACTTGTGATTTGTGTGAATTACTACATTTTTATCTCTTTTTCAACGGTGCATCTTCTACTTTTCTTTTACTGCAAACAAGTTGAGACTTATCTGTAATTGATACCTGACTTTTCTTTAACAGTTTTGTAAATTTTTCTACATCATTTGACATTATAATTGCGACTCAAATAACGAGATACAACCTCTGTACTGCCTTATCATTAATTTCATTTAAATATTATTTCTCATAAAATTGAAGGTAGAAAAAATCACTCACAAAAACACTTCATTTAAAACCTTTTATTCCTGACATTATTCTTTGAGCCTTAGAATCAATCTCAGGAACAACATCTTTTTGGCACCATTGCCGGGGACAGAGAAACGAATTTTTTTTTCCTTTGGGGTGACCATATTAGCCCATAGTGCATTATACAGGGCAGTGTGACAGTTTTTATGATTATTCGACATTGTTCTTTTCAAAATTGTAATTAAATATTTGTTCGTTGATTCAGCCAGGCCATTTCCTCGAGGGTAATAGCTGGAGGAATATTTTAACTTGATTCCTTTTTCTAAAGCATAATCATTCATGTCCAATGAGGAAAAATCAAAAGCAGTGTCGAAAACTAGACATTCTGATATCCCAAAATGTGTGATGATGTGAGAGTTTAAGAACGAAATCACTTGATTAGTGTTGACTACTCTTAAAGGCATGGCTTCAGACCACCTGGTAAAGTAATCAGTTGTCGTGAGAATGTACTTGTGTTGCTGCGGAGAGGTTGGGTTAATTGGCCCTATGATATCTAGACCCCACTGTTGGAATGATGCATCAATTGTAAAGGGTTGCAAGGGGAATGTTGTTTTCTTTACTCGTCCTGCAGCCTTTTGACATATTGTATGTTTGTGGATCATGGTATGAGCATATTTAAACAATGTGGGCCAATAGTACCCATCTCTAAGGAATTTATGAGCAGTTGTTTCATCGCCAAAGTGACCTCCTACATCACCTGAATGTAATTTAGTCAATACCTTTTCAGATTCTTCTTTTTATAGGCAACATAACAATACACCATCAATTTTTTTTTTTTCTGAAAATCACATCGTTAATTAATTGAAAAGGTGCATCTCTAAGTCTTGGTGCTCTTCTGTTTTTGGGATTGGCATTTTGAGGGGTGGTTCCATGTGTCAAATAAAAATTAATATCATTATACTAGGAATTTGGCATGGTTTGTGTACAAAAGATTTGTGTTTCATGAGGCAATGTCTCATCTAGTACTACTAGGTCATTGTCAGGCAGATTAACTGAATCATCCACTAATTTGCAAATACCTTGACCTCTAACAATTTGTGTTGGTTTAATATCGAGATCATGTTCTTGAAGAGAGGTCATCCAATGAGCCCTTTTTCCCCAAGCTCTTTTTGAACTAATAAATTTCTCATTGCAGGGTAAGGAACAATGACTTTAGTTCTGGATTTCAAGAGATAAGGTCTAAAGTGTTTCACTTCTTTAAAGACAACAAAGGCTTGTTGATTGACTATGGGATAACTTGATTATGCTCCTTTAAAGGAAGAACTCATAAATGAAATGGGTATTTCATTGTTATCAATGTTTTTTTGGGTGAGTATCGCAGAGTGTGATCTATCCAACGCGAATGTATAGAGAGTAAAGTCTTTGGTAAAATCAGTACTCATCAACGATGGAGCTTCTGTTATAGATTTTCTGATGGAATTAAAAGCTAGGTTTTCTTGTGATCCCCGCCTAAATATAGTGTCCTTTTTTATAATATTTTTCAGGGGCCTAAACATCTCAGAAAAACTAGGAACAAAATGCCTAACAAAATTTATTTTACCAAAAAAATATTGCATGGATTTTTTGGATGACAGAGGGAAAATATTGTCTATGGCTTGAGTTCGTTCAAGATCTATCATCATTCCATCCTTTGATACTATAAATCCAAGTAACTTTCCTTGATCAACATCAAAAATTGATTTCTAGGGGTTTAATGAAATACCATACGTACGACAACGTTCTAATACACTTCTGAGGTGAGATAAGTGGTATTTTTTATTCTTCGAAAAGAAGGTAACACAATCTAAGTAAACAACCATTGATTGATTTATAAGCCCCCGAAAAGCAATATCCATGGCCCTTTGGAAAGTGGCCCCAACATTAATTAGTCTGAAAGGCATTTTACAATAAGCATAAGTGCCCCAAGGGGTCCGAAATGTATTTTTAAGCTGATATGATGGGGACATTATGACCTGGTTGTATCCCAAGAAACCAAACAACACAAATAGTCTTTCAGAACCAGATACTTGTTGTAAGATATGTTTCATGAGAGGAACGGGATAATTGTCTTTTTCAAATGCTCGGTTTAAGTTGTGGAAATCGACACAGAGTCGTATTTCTCCATCATTTTTTCTTACTGGGACTAAATTGGATACCCATTGGGTGTGTCGAACAGGAAAAATGATCTTATTTGTTAACAAATTATTCAATTCCTTTCTTACTGCGGGTTCTAGATTTGGGTGCATCTTTCTCATTTTTTGTTGGAATGGTTAGGTTTGGGGCTTCATAGGGATTACATGTTGTATTATCTTTGGATCAAATTTTTTTAGATCGTCGTATGTTCAAGCGAATACGTCTTTAAATTATTCAAACAATTTAATAAATGCATATTTTTCTTGTTAAGTACACCCTTTGCCCAAATTAATGTTTTGAGGGTTATCCTGTGTTCCTAAATTTATAGTTTCATATTGCAGCGAGGAAATATTTGTTTTACTGTTAACCACTCCCCTAAATTTGTCGTCTAAATCATAAAACTTTTCTAATATAACGACAGATTTAGGAATAGATTTTACCATGTTAGATGAGCTTTCAGCCGAACGAGGATCAGATATTACCGAAAAATCGCAGAGATTTTTGTCATGATTGTTTTCATCAACTACAACACCTTGAAAAGTGTCTTCCATATGCAGAAAATTTATGATCTGTTGATCATCGTCGAACGCCTGCCAATTGGTGATATTATCTGGAATTGACAGCCTGAACATTCATTCAACAGAAAATGAATTAGGAGAGAAGCCTTCAGCAGGTAGTAATTTTGATGCTACATTTACCAACAAATATGCTTCATAATTACTAGATCTAGGAATAGAACTTATGTTAAAAGAGAGAAATTTAGTAATCAAGTTCCATACCTTGGTCTGGTAGTTTTTTAGGTGAACAGATAGATAGTGAATAACATTTTTCACATGTTTAACTACAATTTCAGAATCGACGAATGCCACTAGGCTTTGGACATCAAGGTCAATGGATTTCTTGAGTCCCTGCAGGAGAGGTTCATATTCCGATGTATTATTTGTACAATTGAATTCTAATATAAAAGAAATATGAGTCTTATTACCTTTAGGTTCTATTAATAAACAACTAACCCTGGTTCCTTCACGATATTTAGACCCATCAAAGTACAAAGACCAAATTTAATCATTCTCGCAACTATTTACAATATTTACATCATGTTTAGAGGCTAATACCTAAGTGTTGACTGAAATTTCAGATTGTTGATTCAGGTCTACAATAGTAGATACTTCAGACACAAAATTCCCAAAGAAAGTGTTCATACCTTGAATTTCTAATGCATTCACACTAGGGACAAAAGGTTCATTTAGATCATTTAGTTCTGTAACTGTATATTTTAGATAACTTTCCTTGTTGGCCCTTAGTTTGTTTGGCTGACCATTAAATGGAAACCAAAAGTGAGACCAATCTGTAGAAAAATAACCATGAAGTTGTTCAGACCAATCTCTGTTGAGGAACATAACATACACTTCTGGAATATATGCTATTACAATGTCAATCACCTGATGCACCTTCGAACTGGATGATAACCTGATCAAGAAATCTTTAAGCTCTCCAACCATGATAACGTTAGTTCTATCTAGCTGAATTATTTTAATATCAGATGGCTTAACTTCAGCATTGATTTTCTGACAAACTGACAAAGGCATCACATCAGATGAAGCCCCAGAGTCTACCACACAATTATGCACGTTCCTATTAAAGATTTCAAATTTCAATAGAAACAATGGCACGTTAGACCTCTTTTGTAGTGTGGGATAAGGATTTGGGGGTTGTTGATTTTTATTTGTTGCGTCTGAGGATATTTTATCCATATTTGCTATTCTTTTATCAGGAACATCCTTCCTTTTGTTGTTGTTTATAGATACACTTTTGTCTGAAACATCCTTCTTCTTATTACTATTATTTTCAGTTGTACTTTTGTCTATAGAGTCATTCTTTTTATTTTTATTGTTTTCATCTATGCTTTATAACATTTTTTGTTGAATGTAGGAAAACTTAAGCAGCTCGTAGCCCTTAACTTTTTCAAATCCTCAATAGGGTCATATTATATATCAGAGAAAGAAATACTCTTTGATGTTTCAACCTGTCTTGTTTGTTTTGACGTTGCACTTTTGTTTGCGTCTGGTGCATATTTGTTTTGATCTTTAGGCTGATTTTTACTACGAGTATTATAAGGATGTATGGTTTCAATGTTGGCTTGAAAAATGTTATCTGAAAATTTTCCAAAAGCTAGAGTTGATGAATCTTCTTCATTAGGCATTCCTCCATCCTCATTTTATACATCATTTTTTTGTTCAGGTGGGACGTCAGAAGTATTATCAGTTCCAATTAATAAGGACTGCATAGCGTGGTATAACCCTTATAAGCGCAAACCTTCAGTTGGTAGGGTTGACCTACTAGGAGGATTCGAAAGAGGTCTTCTAAAAGGTGGTCGATAAGTTCCTTTACTAGAAGATCCTTCCTATGTATCTCTTTTTAGATCTATACCTTGATTGGACAACTTTTGAAAAGCTTTTTGTAAACTTTCCCTATCTATAGGTTCTTGATCTTTCTTATTTATAGGCGGTTTGGTAAGGATTTCCATCTTCTTCTTGGAAGAAGAAGTCAATTCAGTTTCAGGATTTGTGTTATCCTTCAAGTTGAGCATGTCTTTTTCAATAAGAACTACTTCTTCAAAATCTTCTAATACAGTATTATTTTTGGACCTTTTAACCCACATGGTTGTGGTATGATGTAAAGATTTAGTATAATAAGCAACAATAATATTTTATGCAAGCATGGAATCTGCAAGAATCTTGTTTTTTATTGTGAGAAATATTTGATTAAAATATTTAACATTTTCTTTGGGATTCATCTTCATACAGGATAGCTCCATGACTAAGACTTCAAGAGATTTTTCATCTCCAAAGTTTTCTAAGAAAAAGGTTTTAAATCTATCCCAAGAAACAATCGTTTGAGGCTACTGTGTGAAGTACCATGTGGAGGCATTTCCTTCGAAGGTATAGGGAAATAGCCTACATACGACATCTTCATGTTCAACATTTCTAAGCCTAAGAGCCAACGTGAATTCTTTTATATGATCCTCGGCTAACTGTTTAGAATCTGGATCAAACTTAGGTAACCATTTTTTTGGATGCTTAGGTAAAGGATGTTGGGGTCCTGGTATGGCCACGACCTCTTGGTCAAGCCAAGGTCTAGTAGCATTATTTTGGTTAGCCATTTTTGTTGAAGTGTATGAAGCTTCAGACTGTTCAGAAGATGATTTATCTTCGTTAGAGGATTCTCCTCCAGAAGGAGGTGGAGAAGGGTCGGGTGGTGAAGGAGGTAGTCTAGATCCCCTAGCACCTATGATAAGCATTTCAGATTGATTGACTAGTATATCGTGAAGTGTGTAATTTGGCATACCAGTGACAGGAGTATCTCCCCGTTGATTGGAAAAATTTAGAGGTCGATGGAGTTGTTCACCAAATTTTCGGAGTCTGGACAAAGTGTCTTGGGTTCTTATTACCAATTGGTGAGAGTTTTGGATAATATCTTGTAAATCAATCCCTTGAGGAAGCGATGTTGCAGGTTCAATAGGAGCAATAGGTTGGGTTTCATATATATTAGTTGTATTGGGTACAATAGTGGGGTCAAAGAAACTACAAGTTATAACTGGAGAGATATTAGTGGGAGGTGTTTTTCACCCCCTCGTGCCATTAATATATTTTAGGCCCTTCTTCTAGCACCATCTATTGACGGGCATAAGTGGATGCTCATCAACGAGAAGGGAAGGTCCAGTTTGAGGTTGTCTAAGTAACCTAAGCCATTTAAGATAACCTCCCCTGATGGGTTTTACGGGTATGTTAGGCGATGAATAGAACTAAGGTAAACTACGAAAGAAAAACAAAGATAACTATCTACCTACATGAAACTAATATGTACATTCACTACTATATTTATGTTTTAATATATAAATACTACAAGCCTTTATTTACAAGATGCACAATATGCATATATATACAAGGTCTATATAAAGCCTTGTGAAACTAATTTCTCAACAGAATTCAATAACCAAATAAATATACAAAAAAAAACTATTCTAAAACTAATTACTAATGTAATTAAAGAAAAATCACACAAAAAGGGAATGAATGCAAATTTTAATGATATAACTTAAATGGGCAAAGCAGTTTAAGTTTAAATGTTAATTCTCATTCATTCGATAAAAATAAATAAACTAAACTAATAAAAGACAAACTAACCTGTTACTGATCAACAACCAAAATCGAACTATAATTATGTCTTCATGTGTGAGATATGCTCCAGCAACCTGTTTTCCAAATAGAAATCTATGGCAAGAAAATTACCAAGCAGCAAGACTTGTGATATTACCCAAAAAATTCAAGTAACTAAACGATTCATATGCCACTTTAAGAAACAAAATGTCAATTTGCAATATGATCCATTATGACATCTTATGACTCAATATACAAAGACGGAAACAATTCCAATCAATGTAATTGATTATAACAAATTCAAGACATTTAAATCAACTCAAAAATATTGAGATGTTTGTCTTATAATTGATATGTCATACAGTTCATAATAAACTAGAATAATAGGCTATAATATTTCTTTGGTCGTTTAACTGTTCAAGCTATGCATTTCTGAGCTTCCAACTTCAGTTCGCTATTTTCCTCTTCCAACTCTCTATTTCGTCTTATGACTTGATTTTAATGCATTTGCAAATAAGGCACATCAGAGTAATATCTCTGAACCAAGCCAAGCAATCATTACAATGATCGGATTCCAAACCCGAAATTGAACCCTGCTATTCCTTTTCTTTATCTTTCAAATCAGCTTGTATTCCAGAAAAAACCTCACAATCTAGAAATAAAATATGGTAAATTAGAGACGAACTCATATGGGCTATGATCATCTTCAGAAGAGTCTTGATCTGTTAAATTGATAGTTGGAATTGTGTCATCCTTGTTTTTCTTTTTATTTTGGATTAACCTGGATATAACTCGACCATCTCTCTTGTTTTTGAAATCAACTTCGCAATTGTTATGCGAATATTTACCCTTTCTATCCTATTCCTTTGATTTTTCTTCTTTGACTAGACTCGTGGGTTGTGACTGGTAATCACTCAAAAATCAGTCCTTTAGATTAGTAACGACAGATTCTAATGATTTCTTAGGAACAAAATTCTTCTTTCTTAATACTATTCGATCCATAAGTAAAGGGTCACTTTGAATGTCGAATGATGAAACAAGTTTATCATCAAGTTGAATCTCGATCTAGATTTCCTGTGGTAGAGGATGAGGTGGTAATACCCCTTCATCATTCTGTGCGATGTCAACCACAGGTTCACTGTTCTGGGTTAAGAATTTATTTATGATGAGGAAATTCTCCCATCTGTCCCTGATAATAATGAGATTATGCTCGACCAGGATTTGAATAAAACAATGATGAAACAAGCTAGCTTGAGGGTTACTATTTGAACGCTGGTAAACCCTATCCATCTTCTATAATATTCTAAGAAAATAGAAAGGAAAATCTAGATGAAACCCCAAGAAAACCATAAGCAAACGCACGTGGAAGTAAAATATCATACCATAGCAGCCTTTGCAAGTTATAAATTGTTTAATAATTAGTAGAAGGTCGTGCAATCTGGGATGGAATAAATCCAACAACATACCTTTTACATGGTATTTTTTTCACTCAGAAATTAACAAAGACCGTCAAGGAATGTTTTCAACCTTATCAATTTTAAACCACCTATCCCCAGAAAGAGGAAGATCAGTGGCTTCGGTAACAAAATCCTTGTCAATCTGAAATTGGACTTCTCCAACCTTAACCCTAACGCCATCAAAATTTTTGGCAAATTCTTTGGAAATGTCTAAATTGAAACCCCTAAATGACTAGAAAAAATCTAGCCAACCGACCTGGGAAAGTTTCTTAGTCACACTGTCATGACTTAACATGGTTTGTGAACCATTCGGTTCAATTCTGACTAAAGGGACCATGACGGGGGTAGACCAAAGTACAATGAGGTAAAATTTGTGAGAGCAACCAAAACGAAGACTAAGCAGGGTAAAAGGATAAGTCTCAAAGAAAAACAAAGAATCATACTTGATATTAATTGAAATGTGCAATAGCTTAGAGTACCTTTTTATCATTCCACACTTGGAATGTTGATTTTCTCTGGCTGAGCAAAGGACAGACGTGCTCAACGCAACAAAACGCATGTAACTATCGTTGTTTTCCATGAAACCCTATTTCAAAATATAAGACCTCTCTCCTGATGTGGTTATGATTTACGAAATATTAGGAAGTTTGTTGATAAGAAAAGACCATCATAAACAAAATGGTGTAGCATACGGTTTGGAAATAGTGACAAGAAGTTTGCACGATCATTTAGAGTTTACAAAAACTTTAGGTTGCAATCATTTTACCATAAGCTTAGTCATGGGTCGACATGTTTAATAAATTCATAACATAGCCTACTTCATCCATACTTATACACAAATCCAGTCACTATCAATATTAGGTTTTAATCCAACAATCATTCCTTGATCATTTTCATGTTTATTTTACTAGAAGAAACAATAGCCCTTTAAATTATGCATGGGAAAACCACCAACAGAGTTTCTTCTAGTAATTTAGGATGAAATAAGGTTAAATTCATTCTTTGCATTCATTAATTTAAAGGAGAGTATTAGTCATCAATTCACAAAAAAATACACACAAGAAATCAATAAAAAAAATAAAAAATAACAAGTGATATAAAATGCAAACTTTGAACCAAAAAAATATCAGTCTGACGATTGCACTTGCTCGTAGGTGATCATAAGATAATAGAATGTTTCGAATAGGAACACAGAAAGAGATGGTAGTTGGGTTGCCAACAAATAGCGACTCACTGGGCAAAGCAGTTATCTCTAAACTGTCAAACTTTTATCTCAGGGAAAAAGAATAAGACTTGGAGATGATTTTGAGATGCTTTTGAAACAAAATTCATTTTCAGATCACACAATATTAGGATTAGCTCAGATTTATAAAAGATTACCACGATTATAATCAGAAAAGAAGAATACAGTCTTTAAAGAGGATTATAGCCTGAAAGTGTGTTTTGATAAAAGGGTAACGATGTTTATAAAAATGAATTTTATACCATTGACAGAGCCACTGTTGCTAGTAGAAATTTATAGCCTCGACAGGGATGTCATTTAACCCACTAAAGTACTTTAATTCCATCCAATAGTTGTATATTCATGATATATATACTCCCATAGAAATTTAACTTATAAGCACATACCTGCTATCTCTGAAACTCGGCATTGCTTCACTGCCAGCAGGCTTGTTCAGTACCCCAGGGAAGTTGTCTTGGTATCATGTGTGCATTTACCCGCTGCTAGCAGGCCTGTTCAGTACCCCAGTGGGTTTACACACATTTCCCACACTTAAGTGTTTTCAACCCTCTTATGCTATTTATAATGATATAATTTAGGGATTTTGTCAATGACAAAGAGAGCGGGGTGATACTGGAGATTAATTATAGGACAAGTATATTGTTGGTCACTATTTATTTACTTTCAAGACTAGAAAGTTTTATGATAGTTTAGAGATTTTAGATTTCAATTAAGAAATCATCTAGAGAATGGAGAAGCACTTAAAAGTGATCTTTTAAGAAAAGGGATGGTGTAAAAAATCTAAAGACAATCGTAATTCCCAAAGATATCAACATGTTTCCGGTGTAATACTCTGACAAAGACCATTTGAGGTTAGAATTCTATAGTAATCAACTGACTTATAAATCAATTATATGAGTTGAACCTTAATATCAAGAATTGTTTGAACTGTTTCAAATTTCTTTCAAATTATAAGTCTCAAAATGAATGTTCCCTTTGAAAATTGTTCTTGGGTCATAAATGTAATAATTCAAATAGACAAGAAAAATAGAAAATTTTAAACACAACAATCAAAAGAAAACAAAATTGTACAATACATGAAATATTTATAGAGCGTCTGATCTTATTTGATTAAGCAAAATATTTTTTGAGGGCCTTCCCATTCACTGGAAGAGTGTCTAGTTTCTCTTCTAAATTTTGCAAATGAAAGGAGCTAGGACCCAATTTTTCTGCAATAATGAACGATTCCAACCACAGATTTTGAAATTTGGTGTGTTCCCCTTTATCCTCATGTGCTTTATCCCACCTAAAAACCAAGTATCCTACGTTGAAGTTTCTATCGGAGGATGAACTTTTATCAAACCAGTGTTTAACAATTTGTTGATGCTGGTCTAATTTTTGCTTAGCTTGTATTTTGGTTTCTTCAAGTTTAAGTAAAGCGTTTATTCGATTTTCCATGGTAGGACATTCTTCCTCCTGAACCTTCTAGGATAACTAAAGTGAAGGTAATAGGACATTGGGAAGAAGGATACCTTCTCTTCCATACACAAGGAAAAGAGGGGATTTATCGATCGATGCCTTTGGGGCGACCTTATCATCCCATAATGAATTATACAGGGCAGTGTGCCGGTTTTTATGATTATTCGACATTGTTCTTTTCAAAAAATTTATTAAATTTGTGTTCGTTGATTCAGCCAGGCCATTGCCTTGGGGGTAATTGTTGGAAGAATATTTTAACTTGATTCCTTTTTCTAAGTCATAAACATTCATGTCCAAAGAGGAAAAATAAGAAGCATTGTCGAAAACTAGACATTCTGGTATCCCAAAATGTGTGATGATGTGAGAGTTTAAGAACGAAATCACCTGATTAGTGTTGACTACTCTTAAAGGCATGACTTCATACTACCTGATAAAGTAATCAATTTTCGTGATAATGTGCTTGTGTTGCTACAAAGAGGAAGGGTTAATTGGCCCTATGATATCCAGACCCCATTGTTGGAATGGTGCATCAATTGTAATGGGATGCAAGGGGAATGCAACTTTCTTTACTCGTCCTGTAGCCTTTTGACATATTGTGCATTTGTGGGCCATGGCATGAGAATATTTAAATAGTGTGGTCCAATAGTACCCATCTCTAAGGACTTTTTCAGAGGTTGTTTCACTGCCAAAGTGACCTCCGGCATCACCTGAATGTAATTTAATCAATACCTTTTAAGATTCTTCTTTTTCTAGGCAACGTAACAATACACCATCAAAATATTTTTGAAAAGCACATCGTTGATTAATTTAAAAGGTGAATCTCTAAGTCTTAGTGCTCTTATGTTTTTTGGATTGATATTTTGACGGGTGGTTCCATGTGTCAAATAAAACTTAATATCATTATACCAGGAATTTGGCATGGTTTGTGTACAACAGATTTGTGTTTCATGAGGAAATGTCTCATCTGGTAGATTAATTGAATCAACCACTAATTTTCAAAGACCTTGACCTCTAACAATGTGTTGGTTTAATCTCGAGATCATATTCTTGAAGAGAGGTCATCTGGTAATCCCCCTTTTCCCCAAGCTCTTTTTGAACTAATAAATTTCTCACTGCAGGGTAAGGAACAATGACTTTGGTTCCGGATTTCAAGAGATAAGGTCTAAAGTGTTTCACTGCTTTAAAGAGAACAAAGGCTTGTTGTTCAATTGTGGGATAATTCGATTCTTCTCCTTCAAAGGAAGAACTCATAAATGAAATGGGGATTTCATTGTTATCATTGTTTTTATGGGTGAGTACCACAGCGTATGATCTATTCGACGCGAATGTATAGAGAGTAAAGTCTTTGGTAAAATCATGACTCATCAAGGATGGAGCTTTTGTTATAGATTTTCTGATGGAATTAAAATCCAGGTTTTCTTGTGATCCCCACCCAAAGACAGTGTCCTTTTTTATCATATTTTGCAGGGGCCTAGTCATCTAAAAAAAACTAGGAACAAAACATCTGACAAAATTTATTTGACCAAGAAACGATTGCATGGATTTTTTGGATGATGGAGGGGAAAGATTAACTATGGCTTGAGTTTGTTCAGAATCTATTATCATTCCATCCTTTGATACTATAAATCCAAGTAACTTTCTTTGATCAACAACAAAAATTAATTTCTTGGGGTTTAATGAAAAACCATACTTACGACAACGTTCTAATACACTTATGAGGTGAGATAAGTGATCCTTTTTATTCTTCGAAAATATGGTAACATCATCTAAGTAAAAAACCATTGATTGAATTATAATCCCCCAAAAAGCAATATCCATGGCCCTTTGGAAAGTGCTCCAGCATTAATTAGTCTGAAAGGCATTTTATGATAAGCATAAGTGCCCCAAGGGATAGAGAATGCAATTTTAAGTTGATTTGGTGGGGACATTAGGACCTGGTTGTATCCCGAGAAACCATCCAATAAGGATAGCCTTTCAGAACCAGATACCTACTGTAAGATATGTTCCATGGGAGGTGTTAGCGCCAATTCTTGCAAGCGAGGTGTTTCTCCCCGATTTCAGGCCCTTGGTGTAAAATGCAAAGAAATGGGGTTTAAAAACCCATCAAATGCATTTTGTCCTAGGTCACAGCCATGAGCGCAATGTGTAGCACACAGAAAATCTGTTTCGGGTTAAAAATGCAAGCAGGCGGGCGGCTCCAGTATTCAACGGCGAGGATCAATCAATGGAGCAGATCGATGGATGGCGGGTAATTGCGGTCAACGGAGTTGCTCCAGGTTTAGCGCAAGAGATAGCACTTATATCACCGAAATGACCAAGGTCATCCGATCTAGTGGGGACAGGTGGCAGCTAGTCGACATTTGGGGGATTTTGGAGCTCCTGGTGGGAGAATCCCCGAAAGGATCGGGACCGTTAATATTAAATCAAATCCAGCCATTGATCGCGGATTAGCCGTTTCGTCATTTCGGCTACCAGGAGTCTGAAGTACAAGGGGTCGGCTCCTTTCCAACCCCATAACGTGAAATGTCGAAAGCCCCAAGGAGTTGGGCCCACGGTTTTGGCACCTGGTCACAAAGGAAACAGGCCTGGGGAAAGGGCACCAGTGTTTATCGTGTGGCAAGGCGGGTCTTGAAATGCCAAAATCATCTCAGCCATCCAACCAAAGGGACGCGTGGTGCACAATCAAGCCCGGTCGCCATTTCAGCTACCAGGACTTTGCAAGATAGGGGGTTGCTCCTCCATTGCATCTGGAATCACGGAAACACAAAATGCAAAAAGAACCTTTGAAGATAGGTGTGTTTCAGCATTTCGGCTACCGGGACTTTGAAAGACAGGGGTTTGCTCCTCCACTGCATCTGGAATCTCCAAAATGCGAAATGTGAAAAATGCCTTTGAAGATAGGCGTGTTTCAGCATTTAGGCTACCGGGACTTTGAAAGATAGGGCGTCGCTCCTCCACTGTATCTGGAATCGCCAAAACATGAAATGCGATATCCCCAGGAGCCTGGCCTACGGTCATGGCCTAAGGTTCGGTGAAAAGGCGGGGCCTAAAGAAGAGGACAGGGGGGCTTTCGGGATATTTAAAGTGAAAGCACCGATGTGATCTGAACCGTCCACCCTAGGGACGCGTGGAGAAAATCCATGGTTTTGCAGATTGAGCAACTGGGAGAATGAAGATAGGATGCATCATGTATCCCCGGTGCACGAAGTCCCGAAAGAATCAGGACCAGTGATCAAGGCGGTATCTCAGTCGTCCAACCAAGGGACGCATGGCACATGATTAAGTCTAGTCACCATTTTGACTACCGGGACTTTGAAATACAAGGGTCAAGAGCAAAGGAACGAGAACTCCCAGTGGGAGAATCCCCAAAATACATTAAGGTTCATCGTGATCATCCATATTAAATCAAATCCGACCATTGATTGTGGATTATCTGTTTTGGCATTTTAGCTATCGGGACTTTGAAAGACAAGGGGTTGCTCCTCCACTTCATCTGGAATCACCGAAATGAAAAATGTGAAAATTTCTTTTGGACATAGGCACAGGGTCACGGCCTATGGTCATTTGGGGTGATAGAAAGAGTTGCACAAAGGGCCAAAGCACTGGGTTTAGCTACAGGAGGGGTCTCTGTGTTCTCCGGGTGCCAATTCAACTCGACCTCGGTCCTGATCCATGCTAGAGGTAAATGAAGGTGGGAGGAGGTTGTTGAAACCTCACCTCACTCCTTAAATGTAAGGCATGGAGGTTCTGGCAGGCAGTTTTCCCAAGATCATCCTGTGTGCATGTTTTCCTAAAGAAGCCATGCCGATCTAATGTCCTCGTCTAACCAGAGGAGCCTGCACACGGTAATTTGGACTTTAATGTCTCAGCTACCCTCCTACTGCCAAGGTCCCCCTGTAAGAGCCATGTTGATTTAAGGTGGCATCTGACGAAGGAGTTTTGTCTAGGTTTTACTAAAGAGACGCCACACCCTGGAGGTTCGAGCACGCCTCTGCTGGGCAAATTTTTCTGAGTATATATACTCAATTTTTCTATTTTTGTAAGGATGGATGGTAGAGAGAAGCTCCCAATTGTAAAAATTTAACAAAGCCTTTGGTTCTCTGGTTATAGACTGACATTTTGAGACTTCTTGTTTAATGGCAGTCAACCTCCTCCTTTCCTTTTTCCTCTGAATCTTAAAGCACGGGCATGGATGATCCAATCGCGTGTTGTAATAACTATATGATGCATGTTTGATTATATTAATTCTACAACATTTTAAGTTTACATTGAAGTTTCTTGGGTCTGAGAGGATCTCATATCTGAGACTTTTCCCCCTCTAAAGGGTTGTTGGAAGACCAGATGTCCAAAACATACTTTATTTCCCTTTTATTTCCCTCCACTTACTCACCACTATGCAAAAATTTACTGGCTTAAGTTAGATCAAGACCTTGCATGTCCTTCTTGTTCCAACCCAGTTTTCTGAGTTGAACGATATTGTTTTGAGTTTACTTCCATTCATCACACTTTATCAACAAATAGTGACATAAAATGATGGGCTTCAGGCTTACTCCTGCTGCAATCCAGGAGTGACTTCTGATGCCAACTTTCTGGCGTCGTTGTCGAGGATGAAATTGAATATTTTCCTTGGGATTGAACGACAAAGCTTATTGGTTCTGAGGGTGAATCAGAACCTAGTACATCAAAGATTTCAACTATGCACTTGGCGACTCCACTATGGAAACTCCAATGTTTCCACATCACTGTTTCAGTTGTGGCTACTATTAGCACACCTGAAAGCTAACCTAGAGGAGATTTATTGAGAAGGTTTTCAGCAACTGCTTTCTCAGCTTGAGAAGTTCCCTAGGGTAATGACAACATTAGGATCTGGCCTTTGATGGTGAACAAAGACTATTCACATTCGAAGTTGTGCATCTTTCACCTGGACACTCCATGATTCGAGGATCGATCGATGACTCCACTGTTTCGATATGGAAAATATCTTAGCTCAAAGTTTTTCTTTCTATGACTTTTCCCAGATAGTTGGTTTCCCTAATCGACTACCGGATAGAGATGAATGGGAAGATATCCTCCTTGAATTTCAAGAAAAAAGTTCAGAGGTACCAGCTGAGCATTTACTGGACTTTCATGAAGTTATTCATCGACTTAATATCATGCATGAAGATGTCCAGATTAAGCTTTTTAGGTATTCATTAAAGGGAGATGCTCTTGATTGGTGTCGATCTCTTCCCACTGAAAGCATCCATTCTTTGACAGGTTTTCATACAGCTTTCAATTCATTTTGTAAAGATTACTTCCCAACTGAGTGTTTGTATGAAAACTGCTGTGATGATTTTTATTTGCTTCATGAAGCCTCTGCTGGCCCTGAATACCATGTTTGTGATGAAGCTTTTACTATGGAGGAAAGCATTTAATATGAAAATATAGAGGTGTTGAATGATATTAATTATGTTATCCCTAGCACAGAATCATCTAACATCATTTCAGATACATCTGTTCTTTTAGATGTTCATAAAGATCAACATGCCTCTTGTGAAAATTATGAGTTTATAGAGCAGATGTTGTCTATAGTAGATGGCTCTCTTGGATATAGGGTTGAAGCAGATGTTCCTAGCAGCCCTACTTATGATGGAAAAGACCTTCCAGTTTTTAAAGAAGAGATGGTTGTGGAAGAGGATACTTCTCTTTTCCTTCAAGAGGTTTCCCATGATATATTTTTACCTAGGATTAAAGAGAAGAATATTATGTATGAACAGCCAAAAGCAGCAGTTACCGCTGTCCCTGAAATGGATATTTTTGACATTTATATTCTCCATGGGATCACTATTCTGGAGGTTAATCATAGAAATGAAGGGCAACCCTTTTTTGATGAATATTCTAGTGATGATGAACATCAAGCTTATCCTACATTTGATCACTATAAAGACACTGACCGACATGACAGCAAGCAGAGCTTTCCCATGGTCCCTATTTATGATGATTGTGAATCTGATCCTTGGGAGAGCCATGGAGAAGAGGAGGAGGATTTGAAGATGCAATTTGCAGCCTGCTCAGAGCCTATAAGTGAGCAACCATCGTCTGAAATCAGTCAGCTTGCATTAGCCTCTCATTCACTTGAGCTTTCTGTAGATATTCAACGATGCGTGAGCAGCCGTAGAGCAGACCATACTGCATGTTACACTTTTTGCAGGATTTTCCACCCATTCTATGAGCCTTCCAGCGAGTACATGGAGTGGCATTTCCTTCATATCTTGGAGCTTCCCAATTTGATCTCATTTTCGACCCTTGGAGAAAAGCTAAAGGATGTAACCATTTTTTTGTCACAGTTGCATCATCTGTTACCAATCATTGACAGAGTGAAGGAGCTTCCCTTCAGGAAGTTAATTGAATGGCTATGGTGGAAGTTTACTTTCACCTAGCCCCATGTAAAGGATTTTATTAGTTTAGGATTGTACATAAATAAGCTCCTTTGAGCATGTATGTTTATTTTGTTTTTCTTTTACTTTTCGGCCTGTATTTTCAGCAAGGTGTTTTGAGCTTGACTCCATAGCCCAACAGAAGGCACTGAAGCTACAAAATGAATTCTTAGAGCATCACATGGATGACTCTATCCCCCATGGAGCCTAATGTTAGCGCCAATTCTTCCAAGCGGGGTGTTTCTCCCCAATTTCAAGACCTTGGTGTAAAATGCGAAGAAATGGGGTTTAAAAACCCATCAAATGCATTTTGTCCTAGGTCACAGCTATGAGCGCAATGTGTAGCACACAGAAAATTCGTTTCGGGTTAAAAATGCAAGCAGGTGGGTGGCTCCAGTATTCAATGGTGAGGATCAATCGATGGAGGAGATCGATGGTCGGAGGGTAATTGCGGTCAACGGAGTTGCACCAGGTTTAGCACAAGAGATAGTGCTTATATCACATAAATGATCAGGGCCATCTGATCCAGTGGGGACAGGTGGCAGCTAGTTGACATTTCGGGGATTTTGGAGCTCCCGGTGGGAGAATCCCCGAAAGGATCGGGACCGTTAATATTAAATAAAATTAGGCCATTGATCGCGGATTAGCCGTTTCGGCATTTCGGCTACCAGGAGTCTGAAGGACAAGGGGTCAGCTCCTTGCCATCCCCAAAATGAGAAATGTCGAAAGCCCCAGGAGTTGGGTCCATGGTCTTGGCGCCTGGTCACAAAGGAAATGGGCCTGGGGAAAGGGTGCCAGTGTTTATCGTGTGGCAAGGCGGGTCCCAAAACGCCAAAATCATCTCAGTCATCCAACCAAAGGGACATGTGGCACACAATCAAGCCCGCTTTCCATTTCAGCTACCAGGACTTTGAAAGACAGGGGGTCACTCCTCCACTGCATCTGGAATCACCGAAATGTGAAATGTGAAAAGCTCCTTTGAAGATAGGTGCATTTCGGCATTTCGACTACCGTGACTTTGAAAGACAGGGGTTGCTCCTCCACTGCATCTGGAATCGTCAAAATGCGAAATGCGAAAAGTGCCTTTGAAGATAGGCGTGTTTCGGCATTTCAACTACCGGGACTTTGAAAGACAGGGGATCGCTCCTCCACTGCATCTGGAATCATCGAAATGCAAAATGCGATAGCCCTGGGAGCCTGGCCCGCGGTCATGGCCTAAGGTTTGGTGAAAAGGTGGGGCCTAAAGAAGAGGACATGGGGGATTTCGGGATATTTAAAGTGAAAGCGCCAATGTGATTTGAACCGTCCACCCTGGGGACGCGTGGCGAAAATCCATGGTTTCGCAGATTGAGAAACCAGGAGAATGAAGACAGGATGCATCATGTATCCCTGGTGCGTGAAGTCCTGAAAGAATCAAAACCGGTGATCAAGGAAGGATCTCAGCCATCCAACCAAGGGACGTGTGGTGCATGATTAAGTCTGGTCACCATTTCGGCTACCGGGACTTTGAAATACAAGGGTCGAGAGAAAAGGAATGAGAACTCCCGGTGGGAGAATCCCCGAAATACATTAAGGTTCATCGTGACCGTCCATATTAAATCAAATCCGGCCATTGATTGTGGATTAGTCGTTTCGGCATTTCAGCTACCGGGACTTTGAAAGACAGGGGGTTTCTCCTCCACTACATCTGGAATCGCCGAAATGTGAAATGTGAAAAGCGCCTTTGAAGATAGGCACAGGGTCATGGCCCGTGGTCACTTGGGGTGATAGAAAGAGTTGTGCAAAGGGCCAAAGCGTCAGGTTTAGCCGCAGGAGGGGTCGTCGCATTCTCCGGGTGCCAATTCAACTCGACCTTGGTCCTGATCCTTGCTAGAGGTAAATGAAGGTGGGAGAAGGTGGTTGAAACCTCACCTCACTCCTGAAATGTAAGGCATGGATGTTCTGGCAGGCAGTCTACCCAAGATCATCATGTGTGCAGGTTTTCCTAAAGAAGCCATGCTGATATGATGTCCTTGTCTGACCAGAGGAGCCTGCACACGCTAATTTGGACTTTAATGTCTTAGCCACCCTCCTGTTGCCAAGGTCCCCATGTAAGAGCCATGCTAAGTTAAGGTGGCATCTGATGAAGGAGTTTCGTCCAGGTTTGACTGAAGAGATGCCACACCCTGGAGGTTCAAGCACACCTCTGCTGGGCGAATTTTTCTGAGTATATATACTTATTTTTTCTATTTTTGTAAGGATGGATGATAGAGCGAAGCTCCCAATTGTAAAAATTTAACAAAGCCTCTGGTTCTCTGGTTATAGACTGACATTTTGAGACTTCTTGTTTAATGGTAGCCAGCCTCCTCCTTTCCTTTTTCCTCTGAATCTTAAAGCCCGGGCATGGATGATCCAGTCGGGTGTTGTAATAACTATATGATGCATGTTTGATTATATTAGTTCTGCAACATTTTAAGTTTACTTTGAAGTTTCTCGGGTCTGAGAGGATCTCATATTTGAGACTTTCCCCCCTCTAAAGGGCTGCTGGAAGACCGGATGTCCAAAGAAGACTTTATTTCCCTTTTCTTTCCCTCCACTTACTCACCACTATGCAAACATTTACTAGCTTAAGTTATATCAAGACCTCGCATATCCTTGTTGTTCCAAACCAGTTTTCTGAGTTGAACGATATTGTTCTGAGTTTACTTCCATTCATCACCCTTTATCAACAAATAGTGACATAAACTAATGGGCTTTAGGCTTACTCTTGCTGCAATCCAAGAGTGACTTCTGATGCCAACAAGAGGAATGGGATAATTGTCATTATCAGAGGTTCGATTTAAGTTGCAAAAATCGACACAAAGTCATATTTATCCGTTCTTTTTTCTTACCAGGACTAAATTGGATACCCATTGGGTGTGTCGAAGAGGAAAGATGATCTTAGTTGTTAACAACTTATTCAATTCTTTTTTTACTGTGAGTTCTAGCTTTGGGTGCATCTTTCTCAGTTTTTGTTGGAATGGTTGGGTTTGGGGCTTCATAGGGATTACATGTTGTATTATGTTTGGATCAAATGTTTTTAGATCGTCATATGTCCAAGCGAATACGTATTTAAATTATTTAAACAATTTAATAAATGCATATTTTTCTTGTTGATTACACCCTTTGCCCAAATTAATGTTTTGAGGGTTATCCTGCGTTCCTAAATTTACAGTTTCATATTGCAGCGAGAAACTATTTGTTTTACACTTAACCACTCCTCTAAATTTGTCATGTAAATCATAAAAATTGTCTAATCTAACGATGGATTTAGGGATATAGTTTACCATGTCAGATGAGCTTTCAGCCAAACGAGGATCAGATATTACCGAAAAATCGCGGAGATATTCGTCATGAGTATTTTCATCAATTACAACACCTTGAAAAGTGTCTTCCATATGTAGAAAATTTATGATTTGTTGATCATTGTCGAACTCCCTCCAATTGATGATATTATCTGGAATTGACGGCCTAAACATTAATTCAATGGAAAATGAATTAGGACAGAAGCCTTCAGCGGGTAATAATTTTGATGCTACATTTTCCAACAAATCTGCTTCAGAATTACTAGATCTAGGAATAGAACTTATGTTAAAAGTGAGAAATTTATTAATCAAGTTACATACCTTGGTCTGGTAGTTTTTTAGGTGAACAGATAGATAGTGAATAGAATTTTTCACATGTTTAACTAAAATTTCATAATTGTCGAATGCCATTAGGCATTGGACATCAAGGTCAATGGCTTTCTTGAGTCCCTACAGGAGAGCTTTGTATTTCATTGTATTATTTGTACAATCGAATTCTAATCTACAAGAAATAAAAGTCTTATTACCTTTAGGGTCTATTAATAAACAATCGGCACTGACTCCTTCACGATATTTAGACCCATCAAAGTACAAAGACCAAATTTCATCATTCTTGCAACTATTCACAATATTTACATCATGTTTAGAGGATAATACCTAAGTGCATGTTGATATTTCAGATTGTTGATTCGGGTCTACAATAGTAGATACTTCAGCCACAAAATTCAAAAACAAAGTGTTCATACCTTGACTTTCTAATGCATTCACACTGGGGACAAAAGGTTCATTTGGATCATTTAGATCTGTAACTGTATATTTCAGATAATGTTCCCTATTGACCCTTAGTTTGTTTGGCTGGCCATTGAATGGAAACCACAAGTGAAACCAATCTATAGTGAAATAACCATGAAGTTGTTCAGACCAATCTATGCTTACGAACATACCATACACTTCTGGAATATCTGTTATTACAATGTCGATCACCTTATGCACCTTCGGATTGCATGATAACCTGATCAAAACATCTTTAAGATCTCCAACCATGGTAACGTTAGTTCTATCTAGCTAAATGATTTTCATATCAGATGGCTTAAATTCAACATTGATTTTTGACAAACTGACAAAGGCATCACATTCGATGAAGCCCCAGAGTCTACCATATAATTATGCACGTTCTTATTAAAGATTTCAAATGTCAATAGAAACAGTGGCACGTTAGACCTCTTTCGTGGTGTGGGAGAAGGATTTGGGGGTTGTTGATTTTTATTTGTTGCATCCGAGGGTATTTTATCTAGATTTTCTATGCTTTTATTAGGAACATCCTTCCTTTTGTTGTTGTTTTTAGATACAATTTTGTCTGAAACATCCTTCTTATTATTACTATTATTTTTAGTTGTACTTTTGTCTATAGAGTCATTCTTTTTATTGTTATTGTTTTCAGTTATGCTTTGTAACATTTTTCATTAAATGTAGGGAAACTTAAGCAGCTCGTAGATTGAAATATTTTCACTTAACTTTTTGATATCCTCAATAGCGTCATATTCTATATCAAAGAAAGAAAGACTCTTTGATGTTTAAACCTGTATTGTTTATTTTTACGTTGCATTTTTGTTTGCGTCTGGTGTAGATTTTTTTTGATCTTTAGGATGATTTTTACTACGAGTATTATAAGGATGCACGGTTTCAAAGTTGGCTTGAAAAATACTATCTAAAAAATGTCCAAAAGCTGGAGGTGATGAATCTTCTTCATTAGGCATTCCTCCATCCTCATTTTCTACATCATTTTGTTTTTCAGGTGGGATGTCAGAAGTATTATCAGTTCCAATTAATAAGGACTGCATAGCGTGGTATAACCCTTCTAAGATCAAACCTTTAGTTGATGGGGTTGACCTATTGGGAGGATTTGAAAGAGGTCTTCTAAAAGGTGATCGATAAGTTCCTTTACTAGAAGATCCTTCTTCTGCAACTCTTTTTAGATCTATAACTTGATTGGACAAATTTTAAAAATCTTTTTGTAAACTTTCTATATCTATAGGTTCTTGATCTTTCTTATTTATAGGAAGTTTGGTAAGGATTTTTATCTTCTTCTTGGAATAAGAAGTCGATTCAGTTTCAGGATTTGTGTTATCTTCAAGCTGAGCATGTATTTTTCAATAAGGACTGCTTCTTCGAAAGCTTCTAACAGAGTATTCTTTTTGGACCTTTTAACCCACATGGTTGTGGTATGATGTAAAGATTTAGCATAATAAGCGACAATCAGATTTTCTGCAAGAATCTTGTTTTTGAGTGTGAGAAATATTTGGTTAAAATATTTAACCTTTTTCTTTGGGATTCATCTTCATAATGGATAGCTCCATTACTAAGACTTCGGGAGATTTGTCATCTCCAATTTTTTCTAAGAAAAAGGTTTCAAATCTATCCCAGGAAACAATCATTTGAGGTTGCTTTGTGAAGTACCATATGGAGGCATTTCCTTCGAAGGTATATGGAAACAGTCTGCATATGACATCTTCATGTTCAACATTTCTAAGCCTAACAGCCAACATGAATTTTTTTATATGATCCTCAGATGACTGTTCGGAATATTGATCAAACTTAGGTAACCATTTTTCTGGATGCTTAGTTAAATGATGTTGGGGTCCTGGTATGGCCACTACATCTTGGTCAAGACAAGGTATGGTGGCATTAGTTTGGTTATCCATTTATGCTGAAATGTGTGAAGCTTGAGACTGTTCAGAAGATGAACTGTCTTTGTCAGAGGATTCTCCTCCAGAAGGAGGTGAAGAAGGGTCGGGTGGTGAAGGAGGAAGTCTAGATCCCCCAGCATCTAGGATAAGTTTTTCAAATGGATTGACCAGGATGTCATGAAGTGTGAAATTTGGCATGCCAGTGACAAGAGTATCTCCCTATTGATTGGAAAAATTTAGAGGTCGATGGATTTGTTCACAAAATTGTTAGAGTCTGGCCAGAGTGGCTTGGTTTCTTATTACTGATTGATGAGAGTTTTGGATAATTTCTTAATCCCTTCAGGAAGCGGTGTTGTAGGTTCAACAAGAGAAATAGGTTGGGTTTCAGATGTAGTATTTGTATTGGGTACAACAGTGGGCTCAAAGCGACTATGATTTATAACTGGAGAGTGATTATTAGGAGGTGTTTTTCTACCCCCTTGTGTCATTAATGTCTTTCAGGCCCTCCTTCTAGTGTCATTTTTTGATGGGCATAAGTGAACGCTTGTCAACAGGAAAGGAAGGTTCGGTCTGAGGTTGTCTAAGTAACCTAAGTTGTTTAAGACAACCTACCCTGACGAGTTTTGTGGCTTTGTTAGCTGATGAATAGAACTAAGGTAAACTACGAAATAAAAACAAAGATAACTATCTACCTACATGAAACTAATATGTAGATTCACTACTATATTTATGTTTTCATATATAAATACTACAAGCCTTTATTTACAAGATACACAATATGCATATCTATACAAGGTTTATATAAATCCTTGTGAAACTAATTGCTAAACAGAATTCAAGTACTAGATAAATATACAAAAAAAAAATATTCTAAAACTAATTACTAATTTAATTAAAGAAAAATCACACGAAAAGGGAATGAATACAAATTTTAATGATATAACTTAAATGGGAAAAATAGTTTAAGTTTAAATTTTAATTCTCATTCATTTGATAAAAATAAATAAACTAAACTAATAAAAGACAAACTAACCTGTTATTGATTAGCAACCAAAATGGAACTGTAATTATGTCTTCATGTGTGAGATATGCTTCAACAACCTGTTTTCCAAAGAGAAATCTATGGCAAGCAAATTACTAAGCAACAAGACTTGTGATATTACCCAAATAAATTCAAGTAACTAAACGATCCATATGTCACTTTATGAAACAGAAAGACAATTTGCAATATGATCCATTATGACATCTTATGACTCAATATACATAGACGGAAACAATTCCAATCAATCTAATTGATTATAACAAATTCAATACATTTAAATCAACTCAAAAATATTGAGATATTTGTCTTATAATTGATATGTCATACAGTTCATAATAAACTAGAATAATAGACTATAATATGAACAAAAGGAAAGACATCAAGCCATGTATTGGTAAACAAATCAAAGCTAATTAAATCAAAGAATATCTTGAGCTTTAGATGAATATGAAAAGAAATACGACTAATAGAATAATCATACTAAAACACTTTATTGTTAGGATGGAATCCATTGAAAAAAATGTCTGTTCATATCCTTCTTTCAAAGCAACTTTAGTCCACTCTCCAGAATTTCAATTTCCCCGTGTTTGAGAGCGAAAATGAGTATTTAAGGAAGTCATGATTGATTCTCTTATCTACAGGATAGAGATCAATCTTTCAAAAATAAAGAGATTCTAATCTCTAAACTAAACTGAGTTTACAATAACAAAAACTATAACAACTTGATTAAAGTTTGTTACAAATAATCAAACATAATCGAAAACTGTTTGAAATAGATCTTATTACTAATCAAGGGAAAAAACCAACATATTTGATCCATCAATAGCTAATCAACGTGCATATCATCCGTTAATCCATTTTAGAGACCTGGAAAATAAAAATAGAAATCTAATTAACTAATTTGAGACTGGTTGCAGAATCTTCGATTATGTAGCTAGTCCATCACAAACAAATTATACTAAAAACACACTCAATCATAACAGAAAATAAAATTTAGTTACCCAAAATCAAGCATTCGAAAATGAAGGATTGAGCATTTTTTATCTTGTAATGAAATTGACATTGGTTGAATGTTTTATAGTTACATATCCAAATTTCTTTGTCATTTTAGTTGTTCAAGCTATGCATTTCTGAGCTTCCAACTTCAGTTCGCTATTTTCCTCTTCCAACTCTCTATTTCATCTTATGACTTGATTTAAACGCATTTGCAAATAAGGAACATTAGAGTAGTATCTATGAACCTAAGCCAAGCAATCATGACAATGATCGGGTTCCAAACCCGAAATTGAACGTTGTTGTTCCTTTTCTTTATCTTTCAACTCAGCTTGTATTATATGCCAAAAAAACCCTCACAATATCGAAGAAAATGTGGTAAATTAGAGATGAAATCATATGGGGTATGATCATATTCAGAGGAGTCTTGATCTATTAAATTGATAGTTGGAATTGTGTCATCCTTGTGTTTCTTTTTATTTCGGATTAACCTGGATATAACTCGACCAACTCTCTTGTTTTTGAAATCAACTTCGCAATTGTTATGCAGATATTTACCCTTTGTATCATGTTCCTTTGATTTTCTTCTTTAACTGGACTCATGTGTTGTGATTGGTAATCACTCGAAAATCGGTCCTTTAGATTAGTAACGACAGATTCTAACAATTTCTTAGGAACAAATTTCTTCTTTCTTAATATTGTTTGAGCCATAGGTAAAGGGTCACTTTGAATGTCGGATGAAAAAAAAGGGTTATCATCGAGTTGAATCTTGATCTGGACTTCATGTGGTAGAGGATGAGGTGGTAATACCCCTTCATCATTCTGTGCGATGTCAACCACAAGTTCACTATTCTAGGTTAATAATTTATTTTTGATGAGTAAATCCTCCCAACTGGCCCCAATACTAACGAGATTATGCTCGACCAGGATTCGAATAAAACCATGATGAAACAAACTACCTTGAGGGTTACTGTTTGGATTTTGGTAAAACCTGTCCATCTTCTATAATCTTCTAAGAAAATGGAAAGGAAAATCTAGATGAAACCCCAAGAAAACCATAAGCAGACGTATGTGGAAGTAAAATATAAGACAATAGTGACCTTCGCAAGTTATAAATTGTTTAATAATTAGCAGGAGGTCGTGCCATCTAGGCTGGAATAAATCCAAGGGCATACCTTTTACATGCTATTTCATTCACTTATAAATTAACAAAGAATGCCAACGAATGTTTTCAACCTTAGCATTTTTAAACCACCTATTGATCCGAAAAGATCTTTTAAAGACAACGGTTGAGTTTTAAAGCATGAGTTAAATTACCATTTAGGAATTGAATGAAAGATGAAGAATTCATGAGGAAACATGGCAGCCATAAAGCAATATACATATCTAGAAATAAACATGAAGAAACAACAAACCATAAACAACCAAGTTGATAACGGAGTTCGACAATCTCGCCTATGTCTCCGGGCATTTGTCTCAGTGGGTGAGGCTTTCTTATTTTTGTTTAAAGATTTAAAATTACATCATAATAGTGCCAAAAGGATTACAAACTAATCTAGTTGTGTTCTACCATATCTCAAGAACCCAACAAAACTAACGGCACTGAAAACGGATGAACGAAGCTCCCAGAAATGGCCTGCAAAGGTGCTCTCCTTAATGGCTTCACTGCATAAAAATGGCTTTGGCTCAACAATTCTTCAGCATTTTCCTGTTTTGAACCTTTTCCATGGCTTCAAGAACCCCTGGTTTATATAGACTTGAAGTTGGAAATGTTGTTCCTGAGATTAAACTTAAGGCTCAAAGAGTAATGTCAGGCATCAGGAAAGTTTAAAGAGAGTGTTTTTTCTACATTAGTTATATGAGAAAATTTCCTTAAATGAAATTAACAGTATGTCAGCACAGAGGTTGTATTTCGTGTTTGAGTCAAAATTGCAATGTCAAATGGTGTGAGAGAAAAATACAAAATTGTTAAACAAATCAAGGCATCAATTGTTGAAGAGTATCACCTTGTTGTTGTAGAAGAAAATAGATAGTGTAAACTTGAATAAAGTGTAAAATATAGTAATCCACATAGCTCGCAGGTCTTGATTTACTCACAGTAAATGCAGAGGAAAAATGCTTACTTAAAAAATTACTGATGTAATGTGATTACAGTAGTTGTTGTGCTAAATTGAAATCAAACATTTATCAAGGAACTTCTTAAAGAAATGTTGAGATATGGAAAAACAGAAGCACATAACCCAAACTTAAACAAAATTTGGAATCTTTGTCTGTACTTGAGTTAATACTCCATAAGGAGAGTTTTCTCTATTACATTCGGCAAGAAGCAGCCCTTACTAGATCTTAAATCTATGTATTTATACAAAACATGTCACAACTCGAAACAGTTGGACTTATTATTATTAAAATAATAAATATTTGGAATAAGAAAATAGTGCATAGAGAATGATTAATTATGTTGGCAATCTCTGTTATCTCTTCGGCTGTTGGCTGAAACGCTTCCTTTCCTTGTTCCTTTAGGTCAGACACATCTATCGTTTGATATTCTTGATAATTTGGTACAACGTCTTGTTCATTGCATCTTTTTTCACATTTGTCCCTTCAGCAATGACATTTCCTTATCTGCTCACTATTCTTCTTGTTTTTCCATGCTCGATGCATTAGCTGCATCTATCTAAAAAGTCCACCACTATCTTTGATGGCTCAATGGTT
>ML851003.1:5363-20412 GCA_009831015.1 Picea engelmannii
GATGATGTGATGGTAAGAATGTTCCTGCAAACATTGATAGGCCCATCCTATGAATGGTATATGTCTCTTCCAACCCAATCAATTTCATCATTTGATGATATAGAAGCTATGTTTATGACCATGTACGCACCCCTAGTTGTGTACCATACTTTGTTAACTTAATTCACCCAAATTCATTTGAAGAAAGGTGAAAGAATGAGAAATTTCAATCTACAATTTTCCAAAATACTAAGTCAAATTCCACAAGATCAAACACCAAACAACCCAGTTATACTCGGGTGTTATAAGAACGCTATGCCAACTAATGTAAAATATGTTATCAGGGCTGCTCAAATAGAAGATTTAGATGAAGTTATAAGCAATGCAACATAAATGGAAGAAATTATGATAAAGACAAATATCGATCCTGAAATTATCCTTGGAAAAGTTCAAAGAGAAATGGGTAACCTTCCCATAGCAAATCAAGGAGATTCAAACTCAAAGAATGTAGAGAAAAAAGGAATCGATGGTGGAATGTTTCAAGGTGTTATCCCAGATGTAAGAAATGATCCAACCGCAACCCAAGAAACCAAGCAAAGAATTGAGATCGCTCAAATGAATAGAACCATTCATCAAATGCAAAATGAGTTGACAAGGTTAAGAAGAGATGGAAACTTTCCTCCGAAAGACCAAAACTTTAGAGTTCCTTCTCTGGAACAGAAGAGGATTCCTACTCTGGAGAAAAGAGAAATAAATGATAGGATAAATGAAGAACATATACCAAGAGCACCTCAAGCACCAAACCCAAATGCTCTTGAATTAGAAGAGGTCGCCGTTGAAGAAAACTTTGAAGATCTTGACCTAGAGTAAAAAACTATTCAAGATGATGGTCTAGAATTAGTACAGATTGATGAACTAGAATCATATTTTTACATTTTCAATGAATAAGATGAAAATGATATTTTGCAAGAAAATGTTGTCGAAATGAGGGCACAAGTTAACAAGTTGAAAACAAAAGAAGTTCCAGAAAAAGAGAAGACTGAGTGAGGTCAAGTAGAAACAACGAAGCAACAAAGTGTTTCTAACCAGACAAAGACTCCACAACCAATGACATATAATATAATGGATGATCTTTCAAAACTCAGAATCACTTTGCCTTTTATGGGAGTTGTCAAAATACCACAAAAAAGGGAAAATTTGTTGAAGATACTAGGTGATGCAGATACAAGAATGGAGGTTGTAGTTATAAATTCAAAATGACCACAAAGCTATTCTTCATCTAAACCTAGAGCAAAGGTTCCACCATTTTACATCACCATAGAGAATCATAAAGTCGTGTTGCACAATCGTTTGATTGATAATGGGGCTACTAAAAACATTATGCCTTTATTAGTGATGCAAGAACTCAGGATGGAATGTACCAGACATTATGAGACCGGTGAAAGAATTTATGCTATTGACTTAAGAAAAGTTATGGATTATGGAGAGATTAAAGACTTTTGTGCCTGGATAAGTGTAGCTCCTCATATTACAACTATCTTCACTATTGTAGTAGTAGATCTGCCTCCGACATATGAAGTTGTCCTTGGCAGGAATTGGTCCTCAATGATTGGAGGTTATATCATGAATGATGGAAGTTGTATGATGCTACCAAATAAAGATGGAATGATGGTAAGGGTCCCGAGAGAAGTAAGAAACCTTCTTATTTCATGAAAAAGGAAAATGAATTGATGAGGAATTATCATGATGTTGGAATGGGAAGCTATGTTGTCTTTGATTCAGAACAGATCTGCATTCAAGAACAAACACAAGAAAAAGACTCTTTTCAAGGTTACTGGAAAATGTCCTTTGATGGTGCATGTTCTAAGTCGAGAAACGGAGCAGGAATTATTTTCAAAAGCCCCGAAGTTGTTATATATCCTCATGCCATAAGACTTGAATTTCCATGAACCAATAATGAAGAAGAATATGAGGCGTTAATTCAAGGCATGATCATTGCCATTCAAATGAAGGTTGAAAACTTAGTAATCACCAGTGATATAGAATTGACTATAAATCACCTCAAAAGAAAATATAAAGTCAAAAGGGAAAATTTGAAATGTTATGCCAAAAGAGTGACAAAGCTCATGGACTTTTTCAAATCTTTTAACATATCATTTATCCCCAGGGAGAAGAATAAAAAAGGTTATGCATTGGTAGTTATTGCATCCATGTTTAGCATAAAAGACTTAGAACAAGAAGGAACTTATCATGTGGAGACTATTTTTCGATCATCAATCCTAGATAATCAAGAATACTTACAAGTTTTTGAGAATGATGAACATGTGGTAAATTTTTTCATAGATGGTGACACCATAATTGAAGTATATCCAAAAGAATAACAGAATTTGCAAGAGAAAATTTGTGAGCAAAGTCAAAAACCTTCTCCAAAGAAATACGTCAATTTGGAATCCCTCTTTACAAGAGATGATAAAACCAAGATTTCAAAACCACTCGAAGAGCCTTCTATTAGAAGGGTCCAAGAAACATATAAGATAAACATTGGTACTCCTGAATCACCAAATTATATAAACTTGGGTACCAGTTGTACTAAAGAAGAAAGGGACCAATATAGTCATCTTTTTAAAGATTTTCAAGATGTGTTTGCATGGAGTTATAACGATTTAAAGGAATATGATAAATCAATATTCCAACATATCATACCTTTGAAAGAGGGGGACAAACCTTTCAAACAAAATTTGAGAATAATAAACCCCAAGATAAATCCTTTGATAAAGATAGAAATTGAGAAATTAGAAAAAGTTGGCATAATTTCTCCCATTAGACATTCAGATTGGCTTTCCAATCCAGTAGTGGTTAGGAAGAAGACTGGTGAGATCCACTTGTGTTTCGACTTTAGGGATCTTAATAAAGTCAGTATAAAGGAAAATTACCCACTATGAAATATGGAAATGCTTCTTCAACAAGTTACATGGTCTGCACTGATGTCAATGTTAGATGTGTTTTCAGGGTATAATCATGTTATTGTAGCTGAGGAGGATAGGACAAAAACAACATTTGTAACACCACGGGGAACTTATGCTTATATCAAAATGCCATTCAGATTAAAAAAATGCATGTGCAACCTTCCAGAGGGCCATGGATCACGCTTTTAGATATTTTGTAGGAAAATTCATGGTTGATTATCTAGATGAATTAATTGTCTATTCAAAATCAAGAGAGATACACCTCAGGCATCTCAAACAGATTTTTGAGAAATGTAGAACATATGGAGTATCATTGAATCCAAAGAAATATTTATTTGTTGTAACAGAAGGAAATTTGTTAGGCCATGTTGTAAGAAAATAAGGGGTATACATTGATCCCGAAAGAATGAAAGCAATAAATGACTTAACCCCCCGACATAAAAAAAGGGAGTTCAATCTTTCTTTGGAAAGATAAACTTTGTAAGACGATTTGTCCTTGATTATGCTTCCATTGTTCAACCCATAAACAGGTTGCTAAAGAAAGATCAAGAATTTGAATGAACACCATAAATTCAAAAGGCATTTATAGAAATTATACTTTCCATTACTACCGCCCCAATCCTTGTGAGTCCTGATTTTGACAAATAATTCATATTGTATTTCTTTGCTACTGATGAAACCATTGCTTCGATTCTTACCCAGAAAAACCAGAAACAAGATGAGTTACCGATTTCCTTTATGATTAAAACATTGCATAATTATGAGTTGAACTATTCAATTGTTGAAGAGCAAGCTCTTTCACTTGTGAAAGTAATTGCCCATTTTAGAGCATACAATCTTTCAAATCATGTCATTGCTTATGTTATGCATTTACCGGTTAATATGCTTCTGAACCAACAAATCAAAGAAGGAATATGGGATAATTGGTTGGCCAAGCTTCAAGAGTATGATATAGAGATTAAACCATTGAAGGTTGTCAGAGGACAAGGTATATGTAAATTCATGACAATAATTGAATTTGTAGATACTTCTTTTGATGATGGAGCTAACATTGTAATTCAAGAAACAAGATTGGGAATTTTTGAATGGTATAAGCACAAAATATTTTATTTAAAATAAGGACAATTTCCTCCATAAATGTCTTCGAAGGAAAGAAGAACTTTGAAAATGAAAACAAACAATTACGTTATGGTTTTTGGAGTATTGTTCAGGTGAAAATTTGATGGTGTACTATTAAGATGTTTGGATCACATCAGAGCCATGAAAGTAATTCAAGAGTCCCACAAGGGGATCCGTGGGGTGCATTTTTCACCAGTGGTGACAACCCATAAAATCACCTGAGCTGGTTTTTATTGGCCAACAATATTTAAAGATTCCCATGAATTCATTCGAAAGTGCATCCCATGTCAAACTTTCTTAGGAAAAATGAAAAGGATTGTTATGCCCTTACAAACATCTATGGTAGAGCAACCATTTATTCAATGGGGTTTAGATGTGATTGGTATGATAAATCCTAAATGTAGCAAGGGGCACTCATATATTCTTACAACAACTGACTATTTTACAAAATGGCAAGAAGCAACAATTTTAAGAAATGCAGATTCAGACCAATTGATCCATTTCCTCAAAGAAAACATACTATCCAGATTTGGTGTGCTAGAAAAAATCATAAATGATAATGGTTCAATATTTATTGGATCTAAATTCAAAAGATTTTGTGGTGAGTATGGAATAGTCAGAGGTCAATCTTAAAATTACCACCCTTAAGGAAATGGATTGGAAAAATCAACAAACAAGATGCTGATTCAAATTATCAAGAAAATGAAGCTATTCATAAAAAATGGCATGATAAATTGATAGATGTGCTTTGGGAAAGTTGACTTACCCCAAAATGAGGAACTTGACATTCTCCTTTTGCTTTGGTATATGGGGGAAAAGCAAGATTACTCTTGCACATGGAACTGAATGCATTGGCGTTGGTTGTGAATGATGACAAAGATGAGAAACAATCACCAATGCAAAGGAGATATAATGAACTTCTACAACTCGAGAAATAAAGAGAGCAGGCAATATTAGCAATGAAAAAGAGGCAAGAAACAATTACAAATTATTTCGATAAAAGTGCAACTTCAAAGGATTTTAAAAAAGATCAGTCAGTTTTTCTCTAGAATAAAGAAAAAGAGAAACCATCGTCCCACTCAAAATTTGAAGCTCTTTGGATCGGCCCATACCAAATTGAAAATATAATTGGTTATAATTCATACCTCCTCAAAGACATGAAGGGTGTAATTCAATCATTGTTTGTCAATGGGCAACATCTGAAGCATTTTTTCTATTGATTCCCCATTGGTCAAAAACCATGTACATAGTCTTTCTTATTTCTCCTTGTACATACTTTTAGTTTGTTTTCCTTATTTTTGACTCCATGGCCCAATGGAACATGATTATGGGTTCTCACCAACCTGCTGTTAAGAACCAAAGACCTGAATACAAAATACCACAATAGTATCAAAGATATCTGAATACAATTGCCACACAAGATATATGAAACAATATAGAAACCTCCACTTTATTATATCAAAAACTTTGGGGTAGGGCAACACCATACAATGGATCCTATTATGGAAGGGATCCTCTCCTATTCACTTGCCTCTTCGAGGGGGAATCCTCCTATTGAGCTACAATTCACAATACAATAATTCTCTTCATATCCCATTACATTGCTTGAACCCCTTTATATAGTGCCACCATCACCTAAGAACATTCTAGACGAAGATTTTTCTAGAAGTAGAACCTTCTAAAAAGTCCTCTTACATTTATTATATCTAACTACCCATTTATTATATCTAACTACCATAGTGGGCCTTATTTAATAATATAGTGGACCTAGCCCACCTTACATTGAATGACCTCCACTATTATCACTATGGGCCCTCTGCCCCCCCCCCCCACTACCTCTCTAGCTACCTAACATCCCATCCTCTTTATGAAAGCATTGTCCTCAACACTTGATGTACAACCATATACCAGGGTCCCATGGATAAGTGTGGACCATAGTGATGAAGTAGACTAGAGAACTAGGGTCCCATGGATAAGTGTGAACCATAGTGATGTAGACTAGAGAACCAAGGTCCCATTGAGAAATCAAAGCCACCATGCTGAAGTAGTCCAACCGCCATTGTAAACCAGGGTCCCATGTCCAAGTGCTCATGTGAACTCCACATGGGAGATATCAACACCCAATAGCCAACTGAAAATGATGCTCCCAATACTGACACCTATCACGTGGATCCAAATAAGAATATCCATCCACATAGTGGGAAAGGGTCAAAGCTGAATCTGGAAGGAACAATACCACTGTAGAATATGCACGCTGAATGTTGGTAATATAACTAGCTCATGGTGTGGGACATTGATGTTCTCTAAAGAAGGTGGAATAGAGTCATCAAATAAAATATGGAAGTGGTTGTCATCCCATAAATGACAACTATCCACATACCAATCATCACAATCAGACTCAAAATCATACCAAACATATGTTTCTTGATTATATTCATCCCCAATGTCCGCCATAAGAAATCTCTCCTGCATACTATCCAATGAATCTTGAATACTACGAAAAATATCATTGAGGCCGTTTGTAAGACCATCTACAAATTCATCAAATGTAATATTCAATGTGTTATACAATTGGGCTTTGAATTCTTTAGTCATCTATAGAATTTCTTTGAGGGTTTGAGTAGAAATAACCATTGGAAACACCATATAAAATATACCAAAAGAAAGCTCTTAAAATAATTTATTCAATGGAATTGATCTGGTAACAATATGAGCACCTTATGAAAATTTATGAACTCTGCAGTCTCACTGGCATCACGAAAAACCCCAAAAAAGTAGAACAATAAATTATGACAGAAAATCACGACTTTTTCCAGAAAAACCCTGAAAAACTGTTGAATTTAAAATGCTCATAACTTCACTTCCTGAACTCCGTTTCGGCTGATATTTTTTTTGAAATTGGGTATTTTCTGAGAGGAATTAAAATACCCATTTTTTTTTTCCAAATTCATCTTGTAAAGATTCATATATGAACCTGAAGTGTGCCGCCCTCTTTTTCTTCCCTAGAAAATTTCTGCAAAAAGAGCAAAAAATTCTTCCCTTCTTTGACCAAAGAAAGTGCTCTGATACCAATTTTTAAGAACCAAATACCTGAATTCAAAATACCACAATAGTACCAAATATATCTGAATACAATCACCACACAAGATATATGAAACAATATAAAAACCTCCACTTTATTATATCAAAACCCTTGGGGTAGGGCAACACCATACAATGGATCCTATTATGGAAATGATCCTCTCCCGTTCACTTGCCTCTTCGAGGGGGCATCCTCCTATTGAGATACAAATCACAATACAATAATTATCTTCATATCCCATTACATTTCTTGAACCCCTTTATATAGTGCTACCATCACCTGAGAACATTCTAGAGGAGGAATCTTCTAGAAGTAGAACCTTCTAAGAAGTCCTCTTACATTTATTATATCTAACTACCCATTTATTATATCTAACTACCATAGTGGACCTAGCCCACCTTACATTGAATGGCCTCCACTATTATCACTATGGGCCCTTTGGGCCCCCCACTACCTCTCTAGCTACCTAACACCCGCAAAGGGTTACTGTCCCACAGTTGGAGACAGATGTTGACCTATATTCTTGATCAACTTGGTGTTTTTTTCAATTAACCACTTTTAAGATTTCCCTTACCCCTTTTCTTGCATATTTTTCCTTCATTTTTCTTCTCTCCTATCAAAACATTTCTGAACACAGTCATTCTTAGAATGATGTGGAGTAGGGTAGCACAAATTCTAAATTCGTAGGATAGTAGGTCCATCATACCATAGGTTCACATTCACACTATTAACATTTCTTACCTTTTATCTCCTTGAATCTCTTAATTCACTTTAATTTTTCATACTTAGTCACTTTTCGAAAAAGCGGATACAAAGTTGTATGTCATTAGTCAAAGCTTTCTTGAATACTTAGGTCCATAACCCCACAATCACCAAAACACATTACTCCTTCTTCCTTTTTCCACTTTTTCGATACTTAGTCAATTTTTCACCACGGGGGATGTGGAATTACGCGTTTCCCATTAGTATTTTACTCGAGTTCTTAACTACGCAAGTCCACATTCTTCTTAAACACTTAACCATATTTGAAATCCAATGTAGACCTCTTCACCATTTCCCGTAGTCACTTTCACAAGCTTATAGGTCCACAACTCCACATTTCCCTGTTGTACATAGCACACTCCCCATACATCATTTTGCACCTTCATACTTAACATTTTTTGTCCATCATAATATCACATCACCACTTCCCCATCACATTATTATCCCCTCCACATCAGTCGCCATTGGTATAAGCATAATTTCATTATTAATTCATAGCACATCGATTAAAGGTCGCAATAAATCCAAATCTCATGTAAGTCGATGGCACTAAAGGCATGATCTATGATTTTTGAGTTATCAAGGCAGTACGTGGTAGAATTTAATAAAATCAAATATGCCAAGCTGTAAGTATTGAAAATAGCACCATATTTTTTCAAAAGTAGAAAAGAATGCCAAGAAAGAAAAAAGAGTTGTTTTATGGAGATACACTAAATACATCGGGTCGTGAAGATTAACAGTTCTAGTGGTCCAGGGCATATAATTACTACAAGGCTCTTTCATTGACCGAAAAAAAAACAAACCTAATCTGGACCTCATGAATAACATTAACAGGATGTGTTCTGGAGGTGACTGAAATGAAGGAGATTGTTTAATGGTGCACAAATAAATTCATTTCTGAATGAAGAATAATTCAAATGCAAGGTCATCAACTTATTTCTCTAGCTCCTTCAACATTCTCCAAAATGCTACGACTTCCTGCGTCGACTATGCGATTCAAGAGCGAAGAAGCTGACGAGTTTCTGAAGCAACGTAAAGGAGGAAACAAACTTTTGAGAAATTACTTGGAGGATCCAACTAGTAACATTGGTACTTCCAGAATTGAAGTAACTTCATTGAAATACCCGTACAGAGAATTTGCATGGTTATTTTCCCGCATTATCGGTTTGGAATCTACTATGTTCGTATCAAGAAATGTTATATATGCTATGCATTGTGCCCTGCATGAAGAAGCCATCATTGATTGGGGTTATCTTATCTCAAATGAAATTTTCTTCCAATTAAATAACCTCAAGAAGACTCAAAGGTTTTATATGACTTCTTACCTCATTTTCTCCATCGCTTATGCCCATGTCTTTGAAGACTTGCCACGAGAAAAACATGTTGATTTTAAGTTGGATCCAGTCTATGTATGGTATTTGGTACTATACAAACATAAAGCTCAATACAGTTTCTACCCAGTTCATAATAATTTCATTTCAAAATTCAAAAAATTAATATTTGGATATAACACATCAAGGTTATCCCTGGAAGCAATTGCTTTTATCTATGGGAAATGGGTTTACAAATTGTTCGAAGAATTTACTGTAATTATATTATGTGGTAGTAAGGAGAAACCTTTCCTTTAACCATTTTATACATCAGATAATTTCTTTGTTGGAGAAATATGTAGACAATACAAGACTTGGGCCCATTTCTTCCATGATAAAAGGAAAAATCAATTCATACCCCTACCATGGAAAATCGGGAATTTCATTGTTAAGCATATAACTCACCTTAATGAATTGGAAGGACATCATGAACAACTAGATTTGAAGGTTTTGACCCAGACAACAAATTTACTACACATATGCAATTAGTAGGGTATTCTTCACAATTCACCAGAATTGAACAGTTTCAAGAGGGTGGCAGAGATAATTTAGATCTCCAGGAATTAGTGGCCTACCAAATTTCAAATGACACGGGAGAAATAAACAACACAAATGAAGGGCATAGACAACACGACATAGAAACAACAAGTCAAAACCCCAATTCACCAATAACATCCCAAAGAAGCACTCCATTGAGAATGAAGAATAGAACCAGTGGAATGGATACTAGAAAAACATCACTTGGAGGCTCAGATGATGGTGGAGATAAATATCGACCGAGGAAAAGTCTCGAAAAAATACATATTACATACATTCCCGTGAAAAGAAAAAGAAATATATCATAAACAGAGTTAAATGCATTAGAAGTGCCGGAAAGTCTCCAGGCAATGGACATGGACAAGCTCATTGAAGAACCTGGATGGTCTGCACAAAGGTTGTTAGAAACAAGAGAAATTGTTGATGCTATAATAACCTAGGATCCCGAAATATTTGAAGAGGAATCTATCACTCTGCACCTCACGACATACAATTGTGAAACTAAGAAATTATTGCTAGAAAAAAGTTAATATCAAGAATAAAAGGTCATCAAAACAATGGAAATCTTCAATCTATTTGGATGGAGTAGCACCATCCAAAATTTTAGAATTTCATGGAGCTATTGGAGAGGCATTAAAACAATCAGTTCTTAATATGGAAAAAGAGAATTCAAAATTAAAGAAGAGGATAAAATAATTGGAAGTTTCTTTGGTCCCAGGACCATTATTTCCAGAACCTTTGAGTTCAACTCAACCTACACTTGAGTTAGAGAACATCCTAGAAAGTAGTACAAAATACAAAGGCTCGTCAAGTTTATTGCAAGTTGTAAGAAAAAATGTTGGCAATGCCATACAAAAGAGAATTGATATAATTCAAGAGATTTTAGAGTTTGCCCAAAGTATTGCTAGATTTTTTTCTATAATACATAATTTCAAAGAATACTTGCAAAAGGATTTGGAAAATGATGAATGATTTTTTAAGGAAGCCATAAACACATTTTCAGCCAAAGTCTCAAGCTTAAATGAAGCCTGAAGGAAGGAAAAAAAACTTCCCTTGCCTTACCGCATGAAACAGATCAATGCATGTTGGCTAAGGAGAATCAAGGAATCAAGGGAAATGATAAATGAAACTGATGTCTAGAGGAATAAAAAAAGTGATTTATTTCTTAAACTTGTTAGTCTTACTAAAGAATTGAATGGTCCTAACTTATTGATGGATACCATGATCTTGACCAAAGAATCTTTAACGAGACAACTTAGTGCATTAAAAGTTGCTTGGGCTAATGAATTACCGAAACTATAGAATTTTCTGAAGATGAAGTTGAAAAATGGTTAGTTCGGTATATCAACAAGAATAATGAAGTGGATGACACATTGCATCAATCAAAGCTATATTTGAGGGAATTTGAAAATCAATTGTTTGAAATTAAAACTAAGCATGAAATTATTGTGGTACCTTTAAGGGAGTACATTGAGGAGTGGTTGAAAAAGGCGTTAATCAAAATTACTGAACCAGAAAATCAAGAAACAATTACAACGATTATGCCACCTCAATCACAGCATACACCTATAAAAGAGCCAACTGCAAACAAGTGATGTTACGAGATTTCTCCATCACAGTGAGTTGAACATTAACTTTACCCTTTCAGTTTTCTCTATGTCCATTTATGCTACAATCATTTGTCATAATTCCTTTGTCTTCTCGATATTCTGTGAGATTTAGGTTGATTCTTGGTTGTTCTTCTTTTATCTTCCAGGTATTTTCACTTTATGGTCCGTGGGAGCCCTATCCTAGTCCTATTTGAAGGGAAAATGTATTTTATTTTATCTAAAGACATTTATCTTTGTATTTAAAGACTTATTATTATTTTTAGGCTCCAAGAGAGCCACTTGGGATAGTACATTATTGTATTCTCAAAGATTTTGATTTGAAACTTGAGATTCCAAGTGTTTTATCCAACATAATCTTTTTGGTGCTTTATGGAATGATAATTTAAAGTTCTCTTTTAATTGCGATCCATTTTTTGTTCTCTCTATTTGTGGATATTGTTCAGGCGAAAATTTACCCAACAGAAGAACCACAAGATGATTCTAAGTTCCAACTATGTTTGGGATAAGATAAAAATTTATAGAGCAATTAAGTGCACAGGAACTATAGTGAAAATTTACAAGACCCAGTCGTGGAGCTATGATTGTGATTCAATATGAACCTTATATAATCTGGAACTGTAAATTGACATTGCTCTTTGGTAATTGGTTGGAGTACAATTGTGTGGGAATTCAATTGTAATGAATTCAAATGCATATTTAATACTATTTTACAAAGATAGTGGAAGACTGCATGTGTATATGTATGTTAGATGTAATTTCCTATATTTGCACAATAATTTAAATTTGGTTTACTTCAGAATATTAAGAAGAACTATCTTTCTTACAACTATGTTTTCAATTCTATGCTTCCTTAAGGTAGGTTCAAAAAGTGACTTAACCTTTTCATATTGAAGGTAATGAGTAGCTTCCAACAGTCTTTCAGGTTTATTATTCCCTGCCTCTAGTTGGAGCAGGAAGATATTTAACAGCTTGATCAAAATGCATTGATTTATGGTTTTCAAAATGCATTGATTTATTTAACAGTTTGATAAAAATGCATTGATTTATGGTTTTCGAGTCTATCTTGTAAGAGAATTATAGGCGATCGAGACCATAATTACAATCTTTGACAATGATTTACATTTGGATGACTTACATTTATCTTCATCCTAATAATTATTATTAGGATGATGATGAACGATTATTATTACAATAATCGTTATTGTTGTGTCACGCACTGCAAAATTACTAAACTGTTAAACAATTGTTGTCTATATTAAATGCATAGGATATCTGCTTGCCCCTGCCTTCAATTCAGTCTAATATTATTGCTTCAACATATCATTACATTATTTTAAAATGTTTGAAATAAGAAAAGAACAAAACATCCACGCAACTTGCAACCTTGTGTCTGTCGAGAGTCGGGACTCAGGACTCAGATGTTGATTAATATATTATCACTGACACATGCAACGTTCGTTCCATGATGCAGTCAGTCTTTACGATGAAAATTATAATATCCTTCATATATCTGTGGCCACTGGGAAGCATTATTAATATGCTTAAAAAAAGCATTAAAAATAAATATAGACACTGGGAAGCATTATTAATATGGTTAATGAAGCATTAAATGCGTTAGAAATGAATACAGACACTGTACATGTTTACGAAACCGCTTGCGCGAGGCGACCTCCTCCCCCCTTTTTCTGATCAGTCGGATATGTTGAATTGAATGGTTCCTTCTCGCTTGCTTCCTTTCATTTGCATGTTTGTAAGTTATGATCAAACCCAGTGGATAACCACATAGGCCGAATCAACACCATGGTAAGCTTTGATCAAACCCAGTGGATAACCATTCAACACCATGGTAAGCTTTGGCTTGAATTTTACCAAAACTGCCATGTTTGTTCGTTAAATACAAGTCTATCAACCTTATCTTAATGGAGTAACAGTGTAGTGTATGCACCATTAAATACATATAGACAAACATTCAATTATATTTATTACAACTCAAATATTTTGTAAATACTATAGAAATCGATGCATAAAACTATTCACAATGCATGTCAACACCATCGCAGTCAGTGATCACAGGAGGATCTCTTCAGAACTCGGGTATACATTAAAAAGATTAATGTAATTTAGGAGATGGGCTGTTCCGAGGATGAATTTCATTAGTGTTTAATCACTATTTAATAGGCGATTACATAACTCTGATAGGCGATTAATATACCTCAATGTGTTTGCAGCGAAAATTCGTAATCAATTCATAGAAAACATATATTAATATACCTGAATGTGTTTGCAACGAAAATTCGTAATCAACCTCCTGTGTTTTTTGTTGCTGCACAAGAATTGTGTTAGAAATCAACAATGGTATCCTCTCTTGATATGTAATAAGATAAACAAAAAGAAATGGTCACCTATATGTATTGCCACTTCTCTTCTTGTCACGTCATGAAAATCTGCGCAGAAATAAATTTTCAACATGCCTTTGAAACGTTACTATAGGTAAACACAATATACACGCTAATCCACTCCTCTCCTTGGCCTCTCGTGGCATACTGAAACGACAGATACATCTCGTGGAATAGTGAAAGGGCAGATACATGGATGATACAATAAATGTTTAGTAGACATGGATGAATTCCAAAATAACACCTTAGGACACCTGGTCCTTCATCTCCATGCTCATCCACGTCTAGGTAAATATGAAATGCCACTGCAAAATAACACATTAGGACACCTGGTCCTCCATTGCCATGCGCATCCAGTCCAGGTAAATATGAAACATAAGTGGAAAATAACACATGTGATCCATACATCTATGGGATATTGCCACGCGCATCCAGTCCATGTGAAACGCCAATCAAGTGATCCATACATCTATGGGAGAGATGGCCAAACCTAGCAGACATGAAGAGATAAGTAAGGATATGCCACGTAAATTGATGCTGGGTAAATGTTAAAACTAAAGAGGTAAATGTTAAATTGAAGTAATTTTGTTTGGATTTACTAAATCATGATTCGGGGCAATTGATAAGTTGACCTAGTAAATTCTTAGTCATGTTTTGTAAAAGTGAAAAAGTAAACATGATAAACCGATGAATTGATAAATGAAAGAGAGTTAATTATACAAATCTCATTCATCCATTTGAATGCAAGACGAAGAATATGCCAACATCTTGAATTCCTGACCATCAGATTAAATTTAGTAATTAAAAGGATGATTAATCGAGCAAGTCCGATAGGGGGGATGCCTATCGGTGTAATTATGTTTCCGCTCCAATAAGAATTTCTCGTTTCTAGGAATTTAGAAATTAAAGTAAGATGTAATAATTTTTTTTTATAATATATTAATATTTTTTAAAATATAAGATTCAAGTTAATTCTTAATGTGTAAAACATTTAACATCAATAGAAATTAAAGTAAGATGTAACAAAAATTATAATATATTTTTTTAATGTGTAAAACATTTAACATCAACCATTCATGTATGCATTATTTAAATTTACAGCTAAATCATTTAAAAATAAAAATACACATGTATAATAAAATGGTTTTTTAATAAAACGAGGGAAAGGGAATCCATTTTCTGGAAGACTAGTATTCGTTGCCTTGCTCTTTACTTGCATGTTTACACC
>ML851003.1:20452-31458 GCA_009831015.1 Picea engelmannii
TTTTTTGTATTTTGTGATAAACTAGTAACAATCATGTTAATAAATCTCGGATGGGGTGCCATGCAACGCAAGAAGGTCACATAGTTGGGCTTAGACCCACGCCATTAATATGGCAGGTCGACACCTTTCCCCTCACCATTAAATGGAAGGAAGCCATTATTGCTCATTGAGTAGCAGAGGACAATTCCCTCGTGCGAGTAAAATGGCGGTCATGTGTAATGGATGGGGGAAGCTTATTACAACGGTCATGTGTGGCCTCAACATTATCCTCCTGCACAGCAGAGGATGGAGCCATTTCACCTCTGGGTTCCACCAGCCTAGATGCTCTGAGAACTGGTGCAACAACCAGTTGACCCCCATCACTCTTACCTTTCTCATTTGCACCCTCTCTTGCCCCACCATGCCAAGGGAAAGAGGCAGCTGCGTTGCAGCCCTGCCTGGTATAATTTTCCTGCTAGACAACAAAGGGTGGAACAACTGGAGCGAGTCTTGTCCATAGTCCGAACTCAGTGAAGGGAGAAACCCAGAACGCTACCGATGGCGTACGTGGAGGAGAATATTCCAGGGGAACCTATCCAGTTCCCTTCGGAATCCATCTTCTTCATTGTACCAGACAATTGGCATCCCACTAGCCAAATCCGAACAAACACAAGTGCTTCAGCCCCTACCCAACAAGCAGAGGAGGTCAGGTAAGAGACTACATGCATAATTGAGGAGGAATTCCTCCATTTAGGCCCCGAGGACACCATTCAAATCAAGGAATCAGGCGAGGAAGAGGCAATAGAGGAGCTTGGGACAATGAAGAAGCTCAAGACAATAAAGAAGCTCAGGGAAACGAAGGATATGGAAGCGGCTCAGGAGGAATCAAGCAAGGCTGCAACAACATTTGGTTTGGAGGCGGAGGGTGGCCCAGTCTTGGCACCACCACCACTCTCCACACTCCCAGATTTTAGCCAGGAACCACCACCCTTCTTCCATCTGGAGCAATTAACACTCATTTTTTAGCTCAGAAGCCATATGGTTGATCAAATTCATCGTGACACCCTCATGCATCAGATAATTGACATGTTGTGTGAGGCCTACTCGAATGCACCAACAACCCAGAGGTGTCCGACTTGTGCTAGGTCATTCGTGCTCCATCCCAGGAACGACCCCCTCAATGGTGACCCGAGTGACACAACCTCATGTGCAAATGGGTAATCTACTTGCTTTGGCTATCACGAGCATTCTGATCTTGACTCCTTGCACTGCTATAGAGAAGTTTTACAGTTATGTATTTAATTTTGAGTCTATGTCTTTTGTTTGTCTTGGTTTCCTAGCATAGTGCTGCACAGACTTGAATCCGCCACCTGCCCTGGTTTTTGTTTCTGCAGGGAAGATGGTGGATTACCATTTTTGACAGTGACATCACAGTCTGCCACCTATTTCAGTTTCCACTAATTTGGCAGAACAACTGGTAGACTATAGCCATGTGGATTTTTTGTATTGTAAAAGGTTTATAATAGGAATTTTCCCTTTTTTTCACACACACAAAAAACAACCATGTTAATATTATTAATCTATTTGTATATATTGATATTATTAACGTCAACACATAAATACCATGAAACTCTAACTCTAAACTTTGGCATGCAAAGGAACATCATTCAAGAGAATTCTAATAACCAAAAGAAACTACTCTTTGACAAAAGTATTATCTCTATCATAATTTTACAATTACCCTTTCCACTTATATTAACAAGTTCTCTTTCTAGGTGTCATGTAAAAAGAATAATGGAAAAACCAATCCTTGGTATGATAAATAATGAAAAATTTCTAGGAACACCATTAGGGATGCATCTAATGAGTCCTTAAGACTCGATAAGATCAATATGTACAAATCCCTAATTAAAAGGAAAAAAATGTGCTATATTAATAAAAGACAAGTGAAACTTTCAGAATTATCTAAGCTTGATCCTAAGAAATTATGGAGCAATATTCTAATCCACAATACTAAAGAAAATAATATCATTCCCTTAAGGGAATGGAATTCCTACCTTAAAAGTATTTACGAGCCCTAATTCCATGGACATCATTCCTATTGTCCCTATAGAGGATGAAGTTTTTTCTTTGGATGACATAGAGTTTGGGTTAAGTGCCTTGCAAATGGGAAATCTAAGGAAATTTAAGAATACCAAGATGAAATTTTTAAAATCGAAGGGCCTATCCTCATCATTCACATACACAAGATCTTCAATTTAGTAGTAAAGCAAGGCTTACCTATACCTTGGATGCAAAACCTCATTGTTCCTATTTTTAAAAATGGGGATAGAAACATTCCCTCTAATTATAGGACCATTATGATTAGCCCGATCTTAGCCAAGCTTTATGGAATTATTTTGGAAAAGAAGATTAGACTTTGGATAGAAATTTAGAGTAGACAAGCTAAAGGCTAGGTTGGGTTTAGGATATATCATTTAACTATGGACCATCTTGTTACCTTTAGAATCATTTTAGAGGAGTTCCAAAATACTAAAACCAATCTTTTTTGATGTTTTGTTGAATTTAAACAAGCTTTTGACATGGTCCCTAGGAAAAACCTTTGGGATAGGTTGAAAGAGATAAGAGTGCCTTTCGATTTGAGGGTTGTTGCAATAAGGTTGTATGAGAACATTATTTCCAAGTTTAGGAACATTGAGAGTTGGTCAAAAGAGATTAACTGCAATATTGGAGTCAAGCAAGGTTGTCCCTTGTCCCCTAACCTCTTTGGCATATACATTGACAAGTTAGAAGATTGTTTAGAAGAAGCAAGTTGTGTCATCCCTACTCTCATTGGTATAGTCATAAATATTCTCCTATATGTTGATGATATCATTCTTATGGCGAGGATTCCCCACGATCTTGGAAAGTAACTAACAATCCTCAAGGATTTTTCCTCCAATATGGGTATGGGTGTTAATACTGACAAGACTATGGTCATGATCACTAAATCCAATAAGATCACTTATGGTACCTTCATATATGACAAAAACAACTTGGATGAAGTGACTTCATACAAATATCTTGGAATTGATATTCACCACAAGCTCAACTAAAATTATAGTATTGAGAAAAGGATTATTGGGGGATGGAACATTTATTATGGGCTTGAAAACAATTGTAAATCATCTGAACTTTGGATTTGGGATAAGAAGAAAATCCTCTTTGAGATTCTTGTTACGCCAATATTATATATGGATGTGAAGTCTGGGGATGCAATATCTCTCATGAATCATGGAGAAAGATAGAGAAAATACAAAATAATTTTATAATCTATAATCTCAAAATTAAAGGAAATACGCCCTATCCCATTATCCTCTTAGAGGCAATCCTTTCCCCCATTAAGATCATAGATATGACTAGATACCTAATGTATAAAAACAAGTTAAACAACATGGAATACAAGAGGCTTCCTAAAATTGCTTCAAATCTAGTCGTAACCACCTTTGACTAAAGCGAGGATGGGATAAAGATGCCCAGTCTTGGCTAAGCTAGAGGGAATCATGGAAGAGACCATTTTGTATAATAAGGATACTTTTAAAAGTATCCTTAAATCAAAATTTAAGGAGAAAATGTGGTCTAATAAAGAGTTAGAGGGGAAAAAATTAAGGTATTATAAGTATGTAATCAACCCTAATCTAGAAGATGAAAATTATCTCTTTGCTTTGACAAGCGTCAAGAAAAAAATAAGCATTTCTAAGATAAGAAAAAATTCTCACGAGCTCCATAGTGAAATTGGGCGTTGGTGTATTCTTAAAACACCATGGGATGAAAGAGTGTGTCACATTTGTGACACTATGAAGGTTGAAGATAAAAAACGTTTTCTCTTAGATTGTCCACACTATACCCAGATTAGATCTCAATTTCAAAATATTTGTCACACTACCACCCTTCCTAACATTTTAACTCAACAAAACTATGGTGATCTTTGAAAGCTTCTCTTAATTCTTTTCGAGCACAAAAACAAAATTCTAAATAATTGCAAATAATCCCTTACCCTCTTAAGGTCCTTTTATCCCAATTTTGTGGATAACTAAGGAGATGATGTCTCTAGGCCTTGAGGTTGCAGATATGAAGTGTTGAGAGACTACATGACCAACCGTACTCTTTTCACAGATTGAAAACCCACTCACCACCACAAATGGTCACATGCTTAGAGATGGCATCCAACACACCAGTTGGCTTCCATAAGGCAGTGAGCCTTGCTCCATGAGGTACAAGTCATTATTATGGTGAGAATCATTTCAATTCCTAATCCATTTGATTATGTGTATCTTAAGTTTTTCTAGATTTCATGATTTGTGCTTGGACATTATGCCTGTTTTCCCTACTTTACCTTGGTGGTTGACATTGTCCCCTAGTAAGTGGTCTTCTTTGGGAATGGGTTTACTGCTCGGAAATCCCTTAATGAGCCATCATACCATTCTCGACCATACTTACCATTTTCCATCATCAATCCCCTCCATTTCCTTATCTCTTGGGATTTTAGGGTGTATTGACCCAATAAGGGGTTGTCCCTTAGTCTATGGGAAGAAGGGGATAAAGGCCCATAGGGGTTGGTGTTGTGTAAAAGATAAAAGCAATACATGAACCTTCTAGATGCTTCTCCTAGGAAGCAATATAAAATAAATATTAGTCTGACATATGTGCACCTAATTTCCATCGGAAATCCAACACAGACTCTATCAAAAGGGATACCTTTTGATTGGCCAACTACGTTGGAGTGGTGACGCTCTAGAGGGTGGATTCTATCGATGGTCTAATGATATACCACAGTAGATCCATTGGATCGACGATGAGATTGTGAGACACTTCCATTGGAGTGGAAAAGCATGAGAGTTCCAATGTCATCAGAGGTTTGATGCCTGTATAATAAAGTAAACAAAAAATTAAAATTTTTGTTGAGCACTGCATTGGAGATAGGGAGAAAATAAATGTGTTAGATTAATAAGTCGAAGAGGTTGAACCATATGTAGATGATAATATTCTCAATGTATGATGATATAGATGATTAAGATTAGGGTTTCTACTGTTACATAAAAACCTAATTCAATCTTGTTAGAGCCTCCATATCTAAAAATGCATAGTCACACTTAAGAAATGCATGTTTTTCTTTTAAACTGTGATTTCTACATTTGTGCATAAATGCACACTAGGCTTCACAAAAATGAATGCCGAGGACTTTACACACCTGAAATTAGAGTGATTAAAGTTTTTGAGGGTGTCTTAGATAATTTTACACATGTCTACATATTTATATTTTCATTTTCAAACATAAAAGTGGATGTTGTGTAAAAGAGGCAAAGTGTACCTTGTAAATTGAGAGATCAAAACAATAGAAAATGACCTAATGGAAATGCACACTCATGCTTCTATACAACTACAAATTTAGTGATCTAAGATTTGGAGTGAAATTAATAACATTCAAAATCTATATATTTCATCGAGAGTGCATTTTAAAAATACTAAGGACTTCTACCTTGAACCTAGATTCAAGACCTTTTTTAAAATGGAGGGTAAAACTGTCTTACTATTAAATGCATGCCTAAAACTCATATGATCTCCAAATTGAGTGGTTGAAATTGTGGAGTTTGGATTTTATTATTTTACATCTCTTCATACTTTAGCTATGCATTTTGAAACCTAAAACTATCAAGTGTGCGTAAAGGCTAAAAGCTACCTTGTAAATGCAAAAAAAATGCATGAAAACATGGCATGATGAAAATGCATGACCTAGGAAGAAACTTCCATGTATGGTGTTGGTAATTTACAAGTTACAAGTTACGGGACTACAGATTTGTTGTAAACCCTAATTACTATATACTAGGGTGATTGTTCCTAGAATTTAATAAATTGTTGAAATATACATGAATCTTTGGCAACTATGCACACACAATAACTGAAGCAGAAAAATAAGTACTAACTACTTGTGTCCATGAGCTCGATGCAACAAGATCTTGTACAACCAAATCACACATAGGCTAGTTGTTAGTTGCATTTCCATTGTGAAGACCTGCATAAATCATTAGAGAATAAAATTTTATATGACTGAATAATAATTAAATAAATAAATAAATATATCAACATGTATGAGACTCTAGAAAGATTAAAATGGAATATCTGAATGAGAAAAATACTTGTTTTGCTTTTAAACTGTAATTTCCGCATTTATGTAGAAATGCATGCCAGGCTTCATAAAAATGCATGCCCATGTATTTACACACTTGAAAGTTGAGAGATTCAAGTTTCTAAGGGTGTATTAGATAATTTTACACCTGTCTACATATTTAGATTTTCATTTGCAAACATAAAAGCGACTGCTATGTAAAAGAGGCAAATCCTACCTTGTAAATTGAGAGACCAAAAAAATAGAAAGCAACCTAATGAAAATGCTCGTCCATGCTTTTATATAGATCCAAATTTAGTGATCTAAGATTTGGGGTGAAGTTAATAACATTCCAAATCTATATATTTCATCCAGAGTGCATTTCAAAAAGACTAAGAACTTCTACCTTGAACCAAGATTCAAGACCATTTGTAAAATGGAGGGTAAAACTACCTGTATCCATGAGCCTAATGTGACATGAGCTTGTACAACAAAATCACACATAGGCTAGTTGTTAGTTTCATTTCCATTGTAAATACCTGTAGAAATCATCAAAGAATAAAATGTTATATGATTTAATAATAATTAAATAAATAAACAGACATATCAACATGTACGAGACTCTAGAAAGACTAAAATAGAATACCTAAATGAACTTCTCTTGGTTTCAAGAATAATTTATTCTCTATTGAACATGGCCAACCACATGAAGGTGTAAGCTTATTTGTCCCCTCCCCCCCATCAAATCAATCTCAATTCCCCATACTCAATCTATCAACTAGAAAGTAATTGAAAGTGGCATAGTATGATTCATGCATAGAAAATAACAAAACAAAATTAAAGGTAAATGAAAGAAAGTGTGTGTGTGTGTGTGTAGATATGTGGTTTTGTACATAGAAAACATATAACATTCATCCATAATAAGGTAGCAACAAATACTATATTTTTTTATAAACAACCTTTTTAAGAGATGGCGCTTGCCCCATATCGTTGTATATCTTCCATAAAAAAATGTGCATCTTTCTTTGTTATTATCCATGGTTGAAATTATCATGTCATCATCCATATTATACAATGTGTCAACATCCATTTTCATTCATATTCTTACGAAAAACATTCATATGTGCATAATTTTTCTAAAGACATACCTCTGCTGAAAAAACTCATCTATACCATATTCTCATCAAAGAAACAAAAATCTCATTCTTTATTCCATAAACATCCTAATATGTCATTCTTTATTCCATAAATTATCTGTATGCCATTATAATGATGAATCATGAAGCCAAGAAGGACAAGTGATGATGAAATACCTAACGACTAAATATTTTTTTTTTAAACCAAGTCATTGTTTGCATTTCCATTATAGAACATAGTATAGGTATGTATATAATAGAGTACATGCATGTATATAATAGAGTATATAACACAATACATTTGACAAAATTTCCTAACAAGGTTGAGCTTGGCTAGCTCCATGCATTTTTTCTTGAAGATTTAACCATTTTTATGGAAGCTATATCAAGCTTCGTATATCTATCATATGATGGAATATTAGGAAATAAAGTTTTTATTTTCCATAACAAATGAAAATCATCTATTAACTTTCAAACACTAGTTTGACCTTTCAAAGCACCATCCATAACTTGAAATTTAGTTATACCGTCCCTTTCTTTTATTAACATCTCTTCATATGCTGAATGCTAAATAAAATTTCTATTTTTATCCCAACATGAAGGTAGTGCCATTTCAACTAATTCCTTGTATCTTTTCATGAAGGTTTCAATACTTCTATGAACTGAACTACATTTAATTTAAGGATCCTGAACCAAATTCTTATTTGTTAATACTTTTGTAGCATCCATAATTATAGAAGTACGAACATTGACACCCAAATCCTTTAACCAATTCCAAGTCTTAGAGTTAAGGTTTTCAGGAAGAGATATCATTTTTATATTAGGCTTGACATTGATATAGAATATAATTGACCCACTTTCAGATACTACAACCCTTTTGTTAGAAAGATAGGTTTGGGGAATTATGAATTTACCGAAGTTCGACTCCTAGATATGTAAATAATCATGCAAATCCACAAATCTATCACAACATAACTTACTTAACTCATAAGGATCAAACTTTGACAGAAATATTTCAATCATTTCACAATTACAGTTAATTAGGACTTTTTCATTAGAGGTTGATGGATGACCAGAATGACTATGTTTCTCCATCTATCCTTATTTTAAGCAATAAGAACATATTTGAAATAAGGAAATGAGAAAACTGCCCAAACTTATTTGTCGAAGGAGAATTTGATTGCTTTTATTGGAGTCTACTATACTCGTAATTGAATTTACCATGTGCATTTAACTTTAGGGTTTATCTATTTATTTATTTTTTAAAACCTTTGAATTACATTGAAACGACACATTTTTGATTTGGGTTACATCATTCTGACATATGTCATCCATCTGTGAATTTTGAGGGTGAGATAAAGTGTCTTCATAATACCACCCCTCCGTACTGAAATGGATAAGGATATGACACATTATCATTCATTAATACACTGGTTTTTAATTTAGGCCTCCAACCCCTTTTTATACAACATGCAATTTCTCTGAATGAAATAGACTGAGACCATCAGTCTACGATCTATTTTTTCGGTATGATTGTGTTTGTTGAATTTTCATTTCAAAAACTATTTTTTCTCTGTTGCATGTACACAAATATGGAAAAAATATGCAGTATACATGGTATTGAACATAAATTTAGGACTAAATAACATGGAAAACTCAATGTGAATTGAATTCTAACAGAGCCATTGTAAACCATTTCATATTGAAAAAACAACTACAAGTTATACATTCTCTATCTACATCAACAACGAGGCTACATATTGAAGACATTGTGGGGTCAATCCCTCCTTGGACGCATAGGTGGGGTCTATCTCTCCTTGTTCAAGTCCGCTCCTCTACTAGTAGGTGGGGTCGATCCAATGAAAATTTCATTGGGTTACTCCTCTACACACTCTCTATAATAGAAGGTGGAGTAGATCAATGCAGTGGTCAACGGGTTTGGAGTGAGTTTATTTGGTTGGGGGTTTGGCACCATAGTGTGTTTTTTATCTTTGAGTTTTTTGTTTGTTTATTATATATATATGTTTATATTTTTTAGTTTATTTTTCAATTGTTATTTGTTTGTAATATAATTTATATTTAAATTCATAAATAATTTGTGTTATATAGTTATATATAACCCTCTTAACCCATAAACCCCCACAACCCCCTATATCCATTAAATCCACTAACCCCTAAATACCCTAACCCCTTAATCCCTAACTCCTAACCCCTGACCCTAAACCATGTCCACCGATTTTTTTGTGTGTGTTAAACATTGTAATGAATGTCATATGGAACTTGCATCTCAAAGATTCCATTTAGGTCCTGGGTAGTGCTTTTGGATCATGCACATGTTTCCTATGGTGGATGATGGTGGAGGGTTAGAAAGATACCAAGGTTACTGGGTGGAGGCTTAAAAGTTTTTGGTAGATTATCAATATTTACTCATAGTGAAAATCAATCCGCACACACTCAAAATGAGTTAGGAGGCTATAAGTTGGTGGGTTAGGAGAGAAGTCAAGATCAATGACTTCTAACCAACCAATGATACATATAATAATATGGCATAAAACTTAACAACAAAAAATTAACCCATATAAGAAAATACTCTAAAGAGAATAAATAATAAAAAATATATAATCACATACCCTGACCTACATTTCAACAATTCAATATCATTGATTTTCTTCTCCATTCAACTCCAAATATGTATTATCCGTTTCAGAATCCGGTTCAGAATCAATGTTGAAAGGATTGGGCATAGCAACATCATCATCAATGTCATTTTCAATAATTTCATCGTCAATATGATCATCGGAAACATTACCATCTACATCTAGCTCAACTTATTTGTCTCTTTCATCTAACACATATACTTGCTCCTCTGCATCATCTTCTTCTTCAATATCATCTTCTTCCACTACATTATAATTTACAAGCCTTCCTCTTGTATCATATCTAAAAACATATAACCATCCCACTTTACTTGGAACATTTGAGTAAAATACCTTCTCATATTGGCTTGGAAGAACATACAACTTAGTACCGAGCTCAAACAAACTTCTATTAACCATGGTAAATCCATTCTCATGCTCAATAATAGTTCTTTCACAATCACATTCATTCATCCATAACTTGTACCATTTGACCTCGAGCATGACTAATTTAAAGGATTTAAAGTCACATTCAAGTATATCATTCCTCATAGTATTTATTTTCAGATACCTCTGGATTCCTATCACTTCTACAAGCTACATTAGTGACCTGAAATACCACAATTATTCCACAATCAAATGTTTTTTTTCTTGTCATCCAACTTTTTGATGCAAAATTGATGGTGATTGCACCACATAGCCTTGTGGTGTTTCAACTGCATTATTCCCAACACATAAAAAATTCATTGTCAATTAATTAACATATTTATAGTTAGTAAATATTTTAAGAAAATAACATACCACATACATTAATATAATGGAAAACAAGTAAAAATGTGGGTGAATATGATTTCCCAACCCGTTTATCATTTAAACCATATGCTAAATCAATTTTCCTTTGTGTAATATTGGTATCTTGATCATGATGAGCCTCTTTAACCAATGTAGCCATCCCTTCCCATGATAACCTACCAAAACATTGTATACATCGTTCTATCCATACCTTCATCCAATCAAGATTGGTTTCAATGTATAAATGTACTGCATCCCACTCTCAACCAACTATATGAAAAAATAACAATTCGTGAATAATTATGTACCATGTAAAAG
>ML851006.1:0-12263 GCA_009831015.1 Picea engelmannii
ATGGACACCGCCCACAGTTATATAAAGTTACTTGTAGAGAGGTGTTTCTTCCAGGTAACGCGCATTCCCCATGGAATAGTTTTCTTAAAAGCTCACAGTACTCTCCGTGATGTGGCAATTTATACTGGAAAGAGGGAGGAACACTGTCTCTTCATGGCAGGTCTGGGGCTTCAAAATTTCCCCATGGAGATCGCGATGAATGACTGGAAGAGAACATCATTTTACGGCAATAATATTAAATCTCTACCAGCGGAGGGATTGAAATGCAGAAATCTTGTGAGTTTAAATCTAGGGGCAAATAAAGAATTGGAAGAAGTCCCGATGTCTTTCTTAGACCATCTTCCTTCTATTAGGGTTTTAGATCTGTCAAAAACTAAACTAAAACTATTGCCAATAACATTATGGCAACTCAAACAACTTGAATATTTGGATGTAAGTTATACTGACATTGAGGATCTGTCTGAGGACATAGGTCATCTTTCTAAACTTCAATTTTTAAATATGTCTAGATGTTGCAAACTAAAATCATTGCCTCAGGCTATAGGTCATCTTTCTGGACTTCAATTCTTAAATGTATCTGAATGTTCCAAAGTAACATCAATACCACCTAAAATATTTGAGCTAAAAAACCTCAAGTATTTTAAAATATCTCAATATAATATTTTGTAATTTTAATATTATATTTCTTTCTAAATTAAAAATGATTTGTAATTCCAAGGATATGTGTAAATTATAATTTTTTATATTTAAAGGGAAGATATGTTTGATTTAAAATTGTTATGGAATAGTTTTGAAGCTGGTATTTTTTCTAGGTAAGTATATTAAGTAACAAGAGCATCTTATGATATATAAATTCACTTATGTTATTATAATATGTAATAAATATTTATGGAAAATATTTTGATTTGAGAAGAGTTAAAGTGTGTCAAAGTGATAGCATATAAAAATGATTCTTTTTTTTTGAAGTGAGACATAGAGGTTGTCTTTTGTTTTAGCATACCATTTAAATATGAACTATGATGATATTTGCAATATTGCTAAAAAGATGTCACATGAGATTGTTGTGAAGGCTTAACTTTGATGTTCAAATGTTTCTAATATCAACTATTGACTTGCTTTACTTGGTTAATGTCAACCCTTTGGACTTAAGTACAATTAATGCCCATTCAATTTTTAGTAAAATTTGTCTCTTATTTCTATGCTTTATGAGTGGAAATGTTATTTGTTTTTTGGTTTGGTCTCAAGGAGGAATGATGTATGCTTCAACACCACAACAACATATGTTAGGAAGTTGGGTGGGCCTAATCTAAGTTTGTATAAACTCAAACTAACCCTTCCTAGAGCTCCATTTACCAATCCTTCATGATCCCACAAATTGCATGAAAACCTTAGTTTTGTCTTACATACATTAATATTTGGTGTTCTAGATAGTGGTCATCATCATGCTTTGGTTCTCCATGACTGAGGCATTCCGATCCGAAATGGATGTGAACAAATGAATGACTGTAAGACTCAGTACCTGCAAGCAGAATTCGACAATTAATGAAGGTTGGATAAACTATGAAAGACAATGTAAATGTAAAATTAAATGAGACAAAAGAGAGAGAGAAATAAATGAAAAGGAAAAATAATAATCGAAGAAAAAAACACGAGGAATGAGAAATGAAAGGTCATGCCCTTTGACCTTCTCATTACCCAACTCTCCCTATTTCTTTGTATAGTTTTACACTCAAAGTGGTTTTTTTTCCAAGGAGAGGAGGATGCAAAAAGAGTCATCAGTTGCATTGTAACCAAAGATTTTTGAAATAAGAGCATTGAGCAGCCAATGACAACTAGTTTTCTTGTTTCGGTTTCAAGGGTGAACAATATGTCTTTATGTGTGGATTTTTTTGTGCTTATGGAGCAATTTATTTTGTGAAATGTTTCTCTTAGATTTGTTAATGGTTTAGGATGACGAATGTCAAACTGTAACTGGTATCTATTATCTAGAAATTGATTTCAAACTCCATTGATATTAATTATTGGATAGATTTGATTCATGGCACTCATTGAATTAACTACAACAACTCTAGAATGATCATTGTCCAATTCCCTTTGAATTTTGAGATCAATGGATACCATTGCGGAGCCATTGCATTTATGTAGAGAGTTTATAAATTGGGATTTTAAATTTTTTATCAATGTTGGGTGAATTTTCTTCTAGAAGTTGGGTCTTTGGCTTGTCATTGGATTGATTCTTCCTTGGTTGGGAATATTCTCTTACCCACGGGCCATACGGGGCCGATTATTTGTTGGATAGAAGGTCGTACAGAGTCGTACAACCATGTCCTTAGCTTTAAGAGAACTCCACGCAGGTCATACAGTCACACACATCCTAGTGGATGTCCTCTCTCTCCCTATCACATTTTGGAATCTTGTCTTGCTCCAATTTCAGGTTGGTTTGGCATCTTCTAGGTTCATTCCTCCATGCTCTTACAAAGTCACTATTATGTTTCCATAGTGTGCATCATTTAGAGTGGCATTAGAATGGTCTTCCTAAGTAATTAAGATGAATTCAAGTATTGGATTGTTGGTCTGAATTTGCACATGTTAATGGTATCATAATTGGGTAGCATTGGCTTTGAAGGAGGCATTCCTATTTTTATTCATTGCTATAGTGAATTTCCTTCAAAGTGACCAACTAACATAGCATCCTAGACTACTCTTGGAACACTTAAATGTTGGCAAAGTTGTTGTTAGGAGGAAATGCCCAATTAGATTGATGCAACTAGTTGAATGAACAAACAAATGTTGGTTGAGTGCTACAAACATAGTCATTTTGTTATTTGGTTAGCACCATTAAGCAAGGTAGCATTATTTTACTGTTGGGAATTTGTCAGAAACTCTACATTCAATAAACTTAGCATCAATGAAGTAGGAATCAACATGTAACAAAATGCATTTGAATATGTAGTTGCACAGTGGTTCTGGCATCATTTATAGCCATAAATATTATTAATGACTAGGATTGAAACATATTTATCAACTTAACGAGAACTGTGACCTCAAAATGCGAACTCTAGCCCTTAAACCCCATATTTTAGCATTAAAAAAACATGAAAATCAACCCCCAAGTCAAAAAGTGGTGCTACACGTAGCACCATTTTTTCTAACCGGATCAAAATTATAACATTTTTCAAGCATGGACTTCAAAAATCATACAGTAGCTCGTAAAAACCTTAAAATCAACACCTAAATAAAAAAAAAATGTTGTTACCTAAAGCAAAATGTTTTCTACAAAAAGTTAAAATTATAGATAATTTGAAATTTTATTCTTTACAATTGGTACCATTAAAACCAAAACCTCAAAATCAACCATCAAATTGAAAAGTATTGCTACCAATAGCATCCATACTAAAATTGGGGTATTAAAATGACACATTTTTTAAAGTGGTAAAAGAAATCATCACTGCTGTAAACAAAATCATAAAATCAACCCTTAAATGATAACTTTTTAAATATTAGTTTATCACTCCAAGCACAAGATAATACATTTATCACTCCAAAGACAAGATAATACATAATGCCATGAAAATATCACCGTGTACTTTAAAAATTCATCACTTTTCAATATTTTTTTACTTTTAATAAAAAAAAAAAGTAAATACAAGTTATATTGAATGAAAGATCAATTATTTCTTAAAAGTATTGTTACATTGTCCATAATTGAAACACATGAGCTAAGAAATTTTATTATATTCTCCATAATTAAAACATAGAAATGATTCATAACTTCATGTAAAATCATATGTAAGTTAAATTCTCATTTCTAGTCACCATACAAACATCATGTTGATCAAAAATACATAAAATGTTTCATACACATATTCAGATTGACTCATGGATTCTAAAATACCCTCATAGTGTACATTGTCTTCAGATGAATGATTAGATGAAGATGTAGATGATCCATACTCTTCTCTATTGTCGATGAATGCACCATCTGAGTCTACATGCATGCCCAACATTTTAGATTTCAAAATCCTTTTAGATCTACGAATAGGTTCAACATACTCTCATCTTGCAATTATTTCTTGTGGCAACAATCTCTTGATAATATATGTTCTCCTGGAAGGAAGAGTTCATTTCTTTGTTAAACTGAATTCATAAACAATTATGTTAACATCCTCTAATTTTAAGAGGTCAGTGCGACGACGAGTTGTATTTTGACCCTTTTTTTTCTCTTTCTATTCACATGTTTCTCAACCACTATCTCTGGTTTTTACACACCATTGAAAGAGTGTGTACCTATTGCATACCAATGCACTTCAATTGCTATAACATCTTCATTTTATTTTTCAATATTTATAACCTTTGCAATACAGAATGGATAACCATTTGGATCTTCAGTCGCTAAGACTGAAATCATGCTACCCTCCTTAATATCATGTACTGAACCCATATAAAGTTCTTCCACGGCTTCATGTTGCACACATGATCTTCGAGAACCAATATACATTTATCTTTCCTCTACTTGTGAAAACTCAATGGCACCTTGAGATTCATGTTGTTCAACAATGTTTCTTTCTTCGGATTCATTTGGCATATTTTTTGGCCAATGAAATGGAGTCTTCAAAAATGTATCTTCCATTGTTGAGCTTGAAATTATGTCAATTTGATCATTGAAAAAGACTCCCACCAAATAGAAGCAACAACATCAAAGTACACATATGTATTTTTAATGGACTTTTTTATTTCTTCCAAGCATTCAAAATAATCTACATCTCTATTACGCCTCTGTGCATCATGGATTTCAGTAACTAGTTGTAATAACAATAAATTTTATGCAAATATTGGACGATCTAGAATGAACTTCAAAAATGTTAAACCTGATAATGGCCCCTATTCTGCAGTAGTTGAATATTGTTTTCCCCATATAAGTGTTTTCCCATCAACTTTTTTGAAACAAAATTGATGTTGGGAGCTAATGTCATTATGTTGTTCAAAACATTTTATTCACGATGTGATCCCTGAATAAATCTTCCCATGTCAACAGTTTCTTCTAATATGTGAAAATGAACTCTATAATGTATGATTTCTTAATACATTCAATTAATTATGGAAGGCTTCCAACATTTTTCCTCTTCAATGTTACCGAAAAATGACTGAACATTTGATCAATATGATCATGGGTGTGTCCAACAAGAAGAAAACCAACTTTCACCTTTTGAAAGATTCCTAGTTGAACAAGCATGCTTAGATATCCAAACACAATTTGATTTTTGTTTTCACAACTAGTGTTGTCTAACTGTAGATATACAACTTGAGGAATATTGCCAGACCAGTGAGTGAGCACATGATGAATTATGGTGATGGTAAAATTTTCATCATTATGAATATTTGGATCCGTGAAGTAACCCTTGGACACATTTTTCCATTAAAAATCATATAACCAACCAAGTGAAACTGAATGAAATTATCTTCTTGTAAATTTTTTGGTGTACAGAAAAAATGTGGTAAAATTGTTTTCTTCTAGTCCATGCCATCAATTATCATACCTAAATATTTGTTTGGAGCATCATAACACTTATTCCGATGTTTGTACAACTTTTTCCTTTCACTTGATTGTTAATTCCAATGTTCTTGAAGTGCTTTGACTATAGAATATGCACATCACATAAAATGCAAATATTGATGATATGTTTTCATAGTTGATAACTATCCAATTTAAAAAAACAAAAGATAGTAAATACATACCTCTTTCTACCCCTTTAGATTTATCTCTTCTTCATTTAAGAGTAGCACATGTACTGCAAACCCTCATCCTTGACTGCTTAGGAATACATAAATTATTGAATTGTTTCTTCCATATTCTTGTAAAATATGCATATGTAATAAAATTATTATTTCCTTCAACACCTTCATCGTATTCTTTGTACAAGTTGTAGATTCCCCTCCTTGAGAAATTATCTGGAATATGTATTCATTCTCTATATGTCATAAACTCTCCATGTTTGGAAAATAAGTCACACATCCATGACAATGTAGTGTTTGTTATTGGTCCACTCTCTCGTTCATGATGTACTTTTGAATAAAATGAAGGATCTTTTTCCAACCTTGTTTGGATTCTTCATAGACGAAGATTACCAATTGAGTGAATTTTTTTGAAAGCCTTTCTCAAGAGTAAAAGATTCTCAATGTGATAATCATATCATATCTTGGTGGATATCATGCACCCCATTAAATATGAATTTTGCATGTTCTTATTCATTGACAAATATGTCTTCATTTTATTCAAGGCATACATGTATTCCATGCTTTTCAAACAATGATTTGGATTGATATGAAAATATATAGTCCTGGTCCTATACACAATGTTTATTTGCAATGTCTCCACTATTTTATCATCCTCACTAGAAGGAATATCAAGAAAAACATTTTTAGGACATCGAACAAGAGAATGTCGATCACCTTGATTTGTTGCAGCTAAATGATTGATAACATGATCTTCATTCCTAGGTCCATCATCATATTCATTGATAATCTCATTGATAAGAGGAATATCAAACTCAGTAGAAAAATGAATACCTTCCTCACCAGTGTCATTGGATCTTCCATGAAAATATTCAATTGAAGGAAAATCATCATCACCCTTAAGACTATCAATGCTATTAAACTTTTCTCTAACAAGAATGTCTTTATCATCAGCAACACCATCATCAGGGCCTCTAAAATCTTCGCTTGGAGGAAAAACAACATCATCGCCATTGGTGCCTTTAAATTTCTCACCTGGAAAAAATTGTCCACCATTAACATAATCTCTTCACTACTTTTAAAATCCTCACTTGAGGGAATTCTTCATCATCCTCATGAGTGCCTTGAAAATATTCACTTGGAGGAAAATTTCCATCATCGTCATTGGTATCTTGAAAATTCTCACTTGGAGGAAAATCATCATCAACATTGTTAACTTTAAATTCCCCACTCGAGAAAGAGTGTCCATCATTGGCATAATCATCTTCACTTCTTTTAAAATCCCCACTTGAGGGAAATTCTTCATCATCCTGCTTAGTGCCTTGAAAAAATTCACTTGGAGGAAAATCTTCATCAGTGCCTTGAAAATCCTCACTTGGAGGAAAATATTCATCATCAACATTGATACCTTTAAATTCCCCACTCAGGAAAGAGTGTCCACCATTGGCATAATCATCTTCACTAATTTTAAAATCCCCACTTGAGGGAAATTCTTCAGCATCTTGCTTAGTGCCTTGAAATCTTAACTTGGAGAAAAATCTTCATTAGTACCTTGAAAATCCTCACTTGGAGGAAAATCATCATCAACAACATTGTTTCCTTTAAATTCAGCACTCGGGAAAGAGTGTCCACCATCGGCATAATCATCTTCATTACTTTTAAAATCCCCGCTTGAGGGAAATTCTTCATCATCCTCGTTACTTCCTTGAAAATCCACAATTGGAGGAAAATCTTCATCATCCTCATCGGTACCTTGAAAATCCTCACTTGAAGGAAAATCATCATCACCAACATTGTTTCCTTTAAATTCACCACTCGAAAAAGTGTGTCCACCATTGGCATAATCATCTTCACCACTTTTAAAATCCCCACTTGAGGGAAATTCTTCATCATCCTCATTAGTTCCCTGGAAATCATCACTTGGAGGGAAATATTTATCAGTAACTTGGAAATCCTCACATGGAGGAAAATTATCATCCCAATCATTTAAACTATAATCAAAGTCTCATCTTCGACCTACATTTTGATTATTTTCAATATTATTAAATTGTTGAACAGATTGTTCACCATCATATTCCTCCTCTTTATCATTGATGTCTTCAAAGTCCTTTGATTTTAGGACTTTCCTGAGGAACATGTTGAATAACATTGCTTTCACTATGATCAAACTTTTGACTATATGAAAAATACGACGTCTCATTTACGTTACAAGCATTCTCATCGCATTTGCTAGTCCCAAAAGAAGAGGTATGCGAACAATTTTTTGATGTCTCGGAAATAAAATATTTTGAATCTGACGAAGCCATCACTTATCAAAAAGAACATAGAATGATACAAATGTTCACCCTCCCAATGACAATCTTATAACTTGCAGAATGAACTTTTCCCTCCAAAACTTCCCCCCAAAATTTCCTCTCGAAAATTCCCCCCCAAAATATTCCCTCCAAAATTTCCCCCTCAAATTTCTCCCTCCAAAATTCCTCCCCCCGCCCCAATTTTTTCCTTCTATTATTTGCCCTTCAAAATTAAAAACAACGTTTAATCTATTAATTCATTATTTATTTGTTAATTACAATATGTTTCATGTTTGTTTATTTATCCCACATTCATTAAACTTAGCGATGATCTGTATAGTTTTAGGTATATATGTACACATTCTTCTTATTTTTTATTTATCCCATATTCGTTACACTTAATAGTAATTTATATTATCTTTGTTATATATACACAGTCGTGTTTTGTTTTTTTACATTGCGTTAAATATTGAGCAGCATTCGTTAAATAGTTTAGAGAAATCTACAAGGGAGAAACATCGAGAAGACATTCGAGGAGAATCTAGCGTTTCAGAGGTTAGTTATTTTTTTAATTCTTAATGTTTACCAAGAAAACATTTATAAGATCATAATCGCATGAGATTTTTTCATGCGAAAATTATAAAAAAACCTAAATTTTTTTAGATGTTTTCTAATTTTTACTAAAGAAATCACAACTTTTTTAAATAATTTAGACCTTTTTCAAAGAAATTTCAACAAAATTCTTAGGATTTTTTGAAGAAAACAAAAACAAATTTTGGTATACTTTTTATAAAAAATTTATAGTTTGTACTAATTTTTAATAATGTTTTTATAATTTTGTCCCATGGTGGTTAGTGGGTGTGATGCCCCTCCACATGGGATCATCAATTGGCCTACGGTGGTGCTCGAGGCGATGTCGAACATCGCCCCATCCCCCCCTGCAACCAAGTCACAGTCCAAGCATCGCCCCAACCCCCACTAAAGCCAAGGCACAATCTTGTGGCACCCACAAGACCATGCCTTGGTCGCGAGGTTTCCCCCCTCTCCCCCCTCCCCCGCATCCTAGCCTTGGGCATAGGGGAAGTGGCTTTCCCCACATCCAATCCTTGGGTGCGCCCAAGGCTTGGTCGTAGGGGAAGATGGGGCAATGCCCGCATCACCCCAACTCTCGTAGACCAAGACTTGGTCTCGACTTCACCCTTGTAGCCCCATGGGTCAAAAAAAAAAAAAATAAGATTAATTTTGATGGTCTATGTTTTTGTTTAAATTTATTATAATGTAAACATTTCCCTGACCTAATTTTTTTTTTTTCATATAGAAAAAATGGCAAGAAAGAAAATATATGTGAATGTATTTGAATCACAACGTGCAATAATAACATCCAAAAATGCAACTAGGACCTCCATGAATGCTAGGCAACAAATTGAAAACATATTTGTTCAAGGTCCAACACTTGAGTTATCAAGAGCAATGAAGAATGTTAGAGAGTGGAAATATGTGGAAGGTGAAAAAAAATTGGAATATTCATGGTTTGTTAAAGACAAACAAGGCAACAATGGAGAAAATATGTATTTAAATTTTGTCGAGTTTGAACATGTGCAAGGAAATTATCAGCCACTTGGTTTGATACGAGATATATATTTGGTGCCAGACACAGATATTGTTTATGCACTCAAGAAACAAGCTAGGAATTTGATCCAGATTTAGGAGCAGAACGAACTGATTAAGAGACTGAATACAATAAACACAGAGATATGAAGAATAACACAGATATCTATTAAATAATATCTTCTATTGAATAATGAAATAGGTTGAAACTTTAAAACTATAGAACTAAAACACTTGCTCGAATGGTGGTAGCTATCTCTGAGGAGAGATGTGGTTGCTACGCGCATCTGCTGATTAAAATGGATTACAATGAGGGTATAGAGGATTTTTTGATATTAATCATGAATGAAAAAACCCTAGACATCCAAAAACCTAACCCTAGAAGGTGAAACACCAAAATTCATGTGGGCCCCTATGGGCAAGGTGGTGTAAGTTGCTACCTCAACTTCCGAGGGTCGTAACTTTTGCATACGACCATCGTTTTAGTTGCATGATAGCCTGTTGGAAAAGTCTTTCAGAGAAATACACATTATGTTGTCAAACTCTAACTCCATCTACATTTTGATTGTGGCGAGCCAAAAAAACAATGTTTAGGGCCCCAAAATAGCCCTGGAAGTACAGCAAGATGTGTTGACATGAAAATATACAAAATAAGTCAGTTGGATTAGGCGAGATGCCACTAGTATCCTCGTGGAGGATGTGTTGGGCTTCAGACAACCCCAGAAATGTAGAACCCACAATTACAAAGAAGTACAGAAGAACGTGCTAAACAAAAATGGACAAGAGGAGCCAGTTGGAATAGGTAGGTGACCACTAATATCCACCTGGATAAATCCTCCCCCATTAGGAAGCAATGGTCTCCATTGCGTTGAGTTTCCCCATCAGGTGAGGAAACTTCTGCTGGATTTGGCCCCGAGTGATCCACTTTCCCTTGTGCAGGAGTTTCCCTTCTTTGACAACTCGAAAAAGCTGGATCCTCTGCTAGCGAGTGCCCTTGACCTGTGTGTCCACTATCTGATCAGTGGATGCTTGTTGCATCCAGTCGGGGTTGAGCTCTGTGGGTGTCAATTGTTTTGCGATCTCTTAAGTGTCCAATAATGGTGGAAAGTGTTAGCACTCTATAATTTTCCCAAGGCTAAGGAGGCAATCACTGAGGTAACATCAAACCACTTTGGAGTCATGGATATAGCCCTCCAAGACTCAGAGAGGGCTCTCTCTATCTGATCTAGCTTTGTTTGTGATAGATTTTAGGCTGGTTATTATTGTATAATGTTTGTTTCTGGATTTAGTATATTATGGGAGATTGAAAACTCGGATTTACATTGGACCATGGGGTCTACCTTTCTAAATATGGATCTATCTTAGGTTTTATAAGGTTGTATCCACAGGGCAGGATAGAAATATTGTTGGATCTAATTGAATCAAATGAAAGTGAAGGAGAGGAAAAGAAGGGAAAGTCCATCCAGCAGAGGAGAAGCTAAGAATTCATATAGTCGACTTCAGATGAAAACATGCAGATCATTAAAAAACCATAAATAGAGTGCACAAAACAATTTGTGTTCTTAATCTTTATTTTAATGATTAGATCAGGGAATACATGAAATGGATTTACAAAGTAAGAAAATAGTTACCCAGAGAGGAAAAACATCACCAAGGAGTCTGACACAAGAATCCTGCAGATACAACCTCTTTATTTCTGGAAGATCATCTGGAAAATTACAAAGTATCCCCTGTGGGGAATGAATCAAAAACTCAACAATCAACCCTCAATACTTCGAATTCAGAAGTATTTATACAATTAATTTCCAAAGATCTGGTCATCAATGACCATGATATTACTCCAAACAAATCTAAACTGACAATATTTTTGGCCACAAGAATATAGAACTTTCTCGGATATGTTGATTCTATGTTGATAAGTGTCTCGTATCATTTGACATATGGAGTTATGATGAAACTTTGCCCATGAACTCAGCCACCTGTAAGTTCATTGCTTCCCAAAATTATGAAAACATAGGGTCAACGGAAGTGTCATTTTATCCCACTTTGAGATGTATGTGTAAAAATGGGGGGAGGGTTTTGTATATGAGCCTTTTCTGAACAAAAAACTCCTTCAGTTTTTCCAAACTCATATCCAGCTCGTCAAAACAGCTCCCGCAAAATCATGACCAACACTAAAAAAAATGGAATCCTGAAAAATAGGGATCGGAGATGGCTTTGATTCACCTAACTGCTCACACCTGTGTAAATTATGGGAGAGGTTTTTCTTCTTCGGCCCGTGATGAACAAAAACCTCTCTCATATTTTGAAAATTCATTCCCTTTTTCCCATAATCTCTCTCGGAAGACGATGTGTTGAACTGGCGAAAAACGGTTTTATTTTTTGGAGGGCGGTTTTAGAGGAGGAAAAGGTGGTTTTCAGACCCCCCTAGAGTGGTAAGTGGTAATGGGAGGGGGGTCCAAGTTCACCATACGGTGACACCTGTCCCATGGTAAACCACCTACTCAGACCCCTTTTGTTTGAGTGACGTAGATATATGGAAAAGGTAGGTGGGTGTAGACTTAGGATTAATTTTTTGAGTTTTTATTTAGTTTATTTTTGTTTTGTTTTTATTCGTTTTTTTTTTTT
>ML851006.1:17170-31520 GCA_009831015.1 Picea engelmannii
TTGATCGATTTAGCAAAATGTGTATTTTGATGCCTTGTAAGAAGCAGGTTACAGCTGAGAAAACAACACAAATGTTCTTTCAAAATGTTTGGGTACATTTTGGATTGCCTAAATCCATTATTTCTGATCGGGATTCTCGATTTGTTGGAAGTTTTTGGTCGAGTTTATGGGCACTCATGGACACCAAACTGAAAAATAGTACATCGTTTCATGCACAAACCGATGGTCAGACAGAAGTGGTAAATAGAACAGTGGTACATCTTCTTCGTGGTTATTGTAGCAAGCATCCTAAACTTTGGGATGAGCATTTACACTACATTCAGCATGCTTACAATCGAGCTAAGCACTCTTCATCTCAAACATCGCCATTTGAAGCATGTTTTGGCTATTTGTCCAAATCTCCTTTAGATTTTATCTTTGGGAAGGATATTGCTATTGATGGTCAATATGACATTGATAGGGCAGAAAAGTCCATTGAACAAATTCAGTCGATACATCAAATGGTACAAAAGAAGTTGGAAAAGAGTCAAGCCAGGTACAACACAAGACATGACAAGCATCGTGTTGATCACAGTTTCCAAGTTGGAGATGAAGTTTGGCTTTACATTAGTAAGGAGAGGCTTAAAGGAGAAGGTAAAAAATTGAAACCAATTCGATATGGTCCTTTCAAGATTCTTGACAAGATTGGTAACAATGCATTCTGTCTAGATTTGCCTCCTTATATGTAAATGTATGCAGTTGTTAATGTTGAGAATTTGAAATTGTATGAGCCTCCTTTGATTGATGATCAAGGAGAGCATGTTCAGATTCCTTCTATAGATGATTTTTCCCCAGAATATCTTACAGAACTGCATGAAGACACAATTCTTGACAGGAGAATGAGAACTTCAAAACGAGGAAATGTGGAATATCTTCGAGTTGGTCTTAAAGGCACAAATCCAAGCAAAGCTAAGTGGATTGAGGTTGGGAAGGTGAGGGAACTATACCCTCATCTTCAGATAGACTAAAAATAGTCTTTTAGAGGTCCAAAAGCTTTCCAATGGGGAGGTGTGATCCAGGGGATCAAATTTTGCTCAAAATTCAAAGTACACGGAATCGCTTCAAATCGAATGAGAGCGTAGGCCTCGTCGTCATGAACCCAACGCAACTCGTTTGGGTTCAAACGGACGTCGGATGAGAGAGATATCACGATCTGTTTGAATCGTCAAACATGCAAAAAAAATTGTACACTGTACAGTACGTACAGATGTTGATGTGGCAAAGGCCGTACGATGATGTGGCAGTCCATACGCTGAGGTGGCAGTTGATGATGTGTCAATGTTGAGTTTGCAGTTGGATGAATGATATTGCGACACCTGGCAGTTTTTAGTTGGTTGTACGGTGCCACGTGGCCCAATCGTGGGCTGCCACGTGGCACCCTGTTATTGTTTGGTTAAAAGTTTATGGAGTCCATCGGACTCAACCCCGTGACCCCCCCACCGGTCCAAGTCTTTACAAAGTCCACCCTGCCAACGTGCCACGCGGTGTGTCTTGTCATATATATGAGTTTATATATATTAAAGTTTGATTTGTTTAATGGTTGGCGTGGCGGTCCGCGCTGGGGCTTAGCCCCAGCGCCCGGTTTCATATATCCGCCCATATGACCCTTTGTCACAGGGAGCGCGGGCGTGGGAATTGGTTTTTAAAAATGGTTATACAACCATACGTCGACACTTGTCGGCTATCCATTCTCCCTTGAACGGAGCCCCTTTTGCGATAGCGCGAGGTCACATGGTGACCCTTATGACCATGGCCTTGGCGGTTAAGGGCTGGCGCGTAACCGTCCTACAGTTCGCACCGGTTGTGCAGTTGCGCATGGTGCTGGGTTTTTTCACATAAATGTGCGTGGAGACTAGGTTGAGGAAGCAAGGGTGCATTTTGGTGATCCAGAGACAACAAGTTTGAAGGGGAACTTCTAGGAAACCTATCTTCTTCAATTTTTTACCAAACGAGGTGCCAAACAAGCCCAACTAGGGGTTTTTGGACGTTCTGGAGCCATTGGAGCCATCTATTTGGCATTTTGAGCATTGTAAAGCACATTTTTTTGCACTTTGAGCAAATAATACAACAGATCCATTGGAAACTGGACCAGGAGATGTAGTCCAAGAGAGGGGTGAACTCATTTATCATTTGTTGTGTTATGTGTTTTATGTTCACTGTTATTTGTTGTTGTTTATATGCATCTTGAATGAGTAATTTCTACCGCATCAGCTTAGTCAGGAAACAAACCCTAGGTTAGCTTAAGCATTGCCAGTTCACATGCCAGCTACGATTATACCTGCCCTCCCGGATAGTGACTTTGTTCTCACATACGGAAAGTGGCTCGTCCTTAGCTCCTGCCCCGCTCGTCCTTAGCTCCTGCCCCTGCTAGTGGCTCTCGAACTGACTCAAATACTGGTGATGTTGTATAGGTTAGGGGTCATCGACTGGTTAACACATACTCTTCCAGGAGTATGTGTTATGTGTTACTGCTGTCCTTGTTTTCATACTCTGTTGTGCTATTACGGACATCAGCAATCAATTCCAATATCAGCAAGGGGCACCCCTAGACACCGTGAATAATTGTCTGGAAAGGATGGAACATAAAGTTAGATGGGCAAGACTTTTGATCCATCGCTCACAATGGCCGCAGAAATGTTTCAATGGCCTCTTTTTCAGGCCCAAACTCTCTGGACAAATTTTTGACTGGAAAACAAATGTGAATAAGCTCTTTAAGGAGCTTCAAATAGGCTTGGTAGAGCTTCAAACACATTTGGTAGAGACGGGGATTAAACATGGCGAGGTGGTTGTAGAGCGGTGGTTAAGGGAAGCTCCCCATGTTCGCATAATTGGAGTATGCGGCTGAGCCGGCGTTGGAAAAACTAGACTGCTCCAAAATGTCTACAACACCTACAAGGTTAGTGACGTCTTTGATGTTGTCATTTGGGTTACAGTCGGTCAATCTGGTATTCCAGAGGTGCAGGATTGTATTGCTCGGGAAATTAATTTAGATCTACGTGTTCACCATCCTAATAATGAAATCGGGAAGCATATGAGAAAGCGAAAACTGTTAAAATATCTTAAGACCAAGAAATTTCTGTTGATTTTTGATGACTTGGGGAGTCCACTGGATCTCAACAAACTGGGCGTGAAATTTGACGATGACAGAGAAAGCAAACTCATATGCTCTAGTCGCACTAGCTATGTGATTGAAGTGATGGGGGCCAAAAACTCTATATATATACAACCCCTGACCCGCGAGGAAGCCTGGGAGTTGTTTCACAGTGTAGCTTTCAAAGACGGCCATCTTCCACAGGATTTAGAGCATATTGCCAGAAAAGTTGCAGATGAGTGTAAAGGTTTACCGTTAGCCATCAATGTAATAGCTGCAACAATGAGGGGCAACACATCTGTAAATCAGGGGAATCTTGCTTTAAGGCAAATGCAAACACCCATTGATCATACTTTTCCAACTTCTTATCTTGATGCACACTTGTATCACATATTGAGATGCAGTTATGAAAGATTAACTGATGCTAATTTCAAGAGTTGTTTCATGTATTGTGCCATGTTTCTGAGAGATGAAGAAATTGAGGTGGACAAGATGGTGGGAATGTGGATCGCGGAAGGTCTTGTTAAGAGCATGGACACTGCCCACAGTTATATAAAGTTACTTGTAGAGAGGTGTTTCTTCCAGGTAACGCGCATTCCCCATGGAATAGTTTTCTTAAAAGCTCACAGTACTCTCCGTGATGTGGCAATTTATACTGGAAAGAGGGAAGAACACTGTCTCTTCATGGCTTCAAAATTTCCCCATGGAGATCGCGATGAATGACTGGAAGAGAACATCATTTTACGGCAATAATATTAAATCTCTACCAGCGGAGGGATTGAAATGCAGAAATCATGTGAGTTTAAATCTAGGGGCAAATAAAGAATTAGAAGAAGTCCCGATGTCTTTCTTAAACCATCTTCCTTCTATTAGGGTTTTAGATCTGTCAAAAACTAAACTAAAATTATTGCCAATAACATTATGGCAACTCAAACAACTTGAATATTTGGATGTAAGTTATACTGACATTGAGGATCTGTCTGAGGACATAGGTCATCTTTCTCAACTTCAATTTTTAAATATGTCTGGATGTTGCAAACTAAAATCATTGCCTCGGGCTATAGGTCATCTTTCTAGACTTCAATTCTTAAATGTATCTGGATGTTCCAAAGTAATATCAATACCACCTAAAATATTTGAGCTAAAAAGCCTCAAGTATTTTCAAATATCTCAATATAATATTTTCTTATAATTTAAAGATGATTTGTAATTTTAATATTATATTTTTTTTATAAATTAAAGATGATTTGTAATTCCAAGGATATGTGTAAATTATAATTTTTTATATTTAAAGGGAAGATATGTTTGATTTAAAATTGATATGGAATAGTTTTCAAGCTGGTATTTATTCTAGATAAATATATTAAGTAACAAGAGCATCTTATAATATATAAATTCATTTATGGTATTATAATATGTAATAAATATTTATGGAAAGTATTTTGATTGGAGAAGAGAGAGAAGAGTTAAAGTGTGTTAAAGCCATAAAGCATATAAAAATGATTCTTTTCTTTTGAAGTGAGACATAGAGGTTGTTTTTTGTTTTTGCATGGCATTCAAATATTAACTATGATGATATTTGCAACATTGTTAAAGAGATGTCACATGAGATTGTTGTGAAGGTTTAATCTTGATGTTCAATGTTCATGATATCAATTATTGACTTGGCTTACTTAATGCCAACCCCTTGGACTTATGTACAATCAATGTCCATTCAATTTTTAGTAAAATTTATTTCTTATTTCTATGCTTTGTGGGTGGAAATGCTATTTTTTTTTGTTTGGTCTCAAGGAGGAATGATGTATGCCTCAAACACCACAACAACATATGTTGGGAAGTTGGGTGGGCCTAATCTAAGTTCGTATAAACTCAACGTGACCCTTCCTAGAGCTCCATTTACCAATCCTTTAGTAGCCCACAAATTGCATGACAACCTTAGTTATGTCTTACATACATTAATATTTGGTGTTCTAGATAGTGGTCATCATCATGACTGAGGCATTCTGATCTGAAATGGATCTAAACAAATGAATGATTGTAAGACACGCTACCTTCAAGCATAATTCGGCAATTAATGAAGGTTAGATCAATTATGAAAGACAATGTAAATGTAAAAGTAAATGAGACAAAAGAGAAAGAGAAACAAATGAAAAGAAAAAATAATAATCGGAGAAAAAAAGACGAGGAATGGGAAATAAAAGGTCATGCCCTTTGACCTTCCTATTACCCAACTCTCCCTATTTCTTCCTATACTTTCACACTCAAAGGGTTTTTTTTTTTCCATGGAGAGGAGGATGCACAAAGAGTCATTGGTTGCATTGTAACCAAAGATTGTTGAAATAAGAGCATTGAGCAACCATTGAAAACTAGTTTTCTTGTTTGGGTTTCAAGGGTGAACAATATGTCTTTATGTATGGATTTCTATGTGTTTATGGAGCAATTTATTTTGTGAAATTTTGCTCTTAGATTTGTTAATGGTTTATGATTATGAATGTCAAACTGTAATTGGTATCTCTTATGTAGAAATCGATTTCAAACTCCATCGATATTAATTATTGGATAGATTTGATTCATGGCACGCATTGAATTAACTACAACAACTCTGGAATGATTATTTTCCAATTCCCTTTGAATTCTAAGATCAATGGATACCATTGTGGAGCCATTGCACTTATGTAGAGAGTTTATAAATTGGGATTTTTAAAATTTTATCAATGTTGGGTGAATTTTCTTCCTAGAAGTTGGGTCTTTGGCTTGTCATTGGATTGATTCTTCCTTGGTTGGGAATATTCTCTTACCCACAGGCCATACGAGGCTGATTATTTGTTGGATAGAGGGTCATACAGGGTCGTAAAACCATGTCCTTAGCTTCAAGAGAACTCCACGCAAGTCATACAATCGTGTACAGCCTAGTGGACATCCTCTCTCTCCCTGTCACATTTTGGAATGTTGGCTTGCTCCAATTTCAAGTTAGTTTGGCATATTCTAGGTTCATTCATCCATGCTCTTACAAAGTCACTATTATGTTGCCATATTGTGCATCATTCAGAGTGGGATTAGAATGTTCTTCCTGAGTAATTAAGAGGAATTCAAGTATCGGATTGTTGGTCTGAATTTGCACATGTTAATGGTATCATAATTGGGTAACATTGGCTTTGAAGGAGGCATTCCTATTTGTATTCATTTCTAGAGTGAATTTCCTTCAAAGTGACCAACTAACATAGCATCCTAGCCTACTCTTGGAACACCTAAATGTTGGCAAAGTTGTTGTTAGGAGGAAATGCCCAATTAGATTGATGCAACTAGTTGAATGAGAAAACAAATGTTGGTTGATTGCTACACACATAGTCATTTTGTTATTTGGTTAGCACCATTAAGCAAGGTAGCATTATTTTATTGTTGGGAATTTGTAAGAAACTTTACATTCAATAAACTTAGCATCAGTGAAGTAGGAATGAACATGTAACAAAATGCATTTGAATCTGTAGTTTGACAGTGGTTCTGGAATCATTTATAGCCATGAATATCATTAGTGACTAGGATTGAAACATAGTTACCAACTTAATGAGAACTGCGACCTCAAAAAGAGAACTCTAGCCCTTAGAACCCATATTTTTGCATAAAAAAACGTGAAAATCAACCCCCAAATCAAAAAGTGGTGCTACCACAAATCAAAAATTGGTGCTATTAGTAGCACCATTTTTTCTAACCGGGTCAAAATTACAACATTTTTCAAGCATATCCTTCAAAACTCATACAGTAGCTCAGAAAAACCTTAAAATCGACACCTAAATAATAATAAATAAAAATGATGTTACCTAAAGCAAAATGTGTTCTACATAAAGTTAAAATTATAGATAATTTGAAATTTTATTCTTTACAGTTGGGACCATTAAAACCAAAACCTCAAAATCAACCATCAAATTGAAAAGTATTGCTACCAATAGCACCCATACTAAAATTTCGGTATTAAAATGACACATTTTTTTAAAGTGGTAAAAGAAATCATCACTACCGTAAACAAAATCATAAAATCAACTCTTAAATGCTTACTTTTAAAATATTAGTTTATAACTCCAAGCACAAGATAATACATAATGCCATGAAAATATCACCCTGTACTTTAAAAATTCAACATCACTTTTTAATAGTTTTTTACTTTTAATAAAAAAAATTAAATACAAGTTACATTGAATGAAACATCAATTATTTCTTAAAAGTATTGTTACATTGTCCATATTTGAAATGCATGAGTTAAAAAAAATTATTATATTCTCCATAATGAAAACATACAATTCATAAAACATAGAAAGGATTCATAACTTCATGTAAGATCGTATGTACGTTAAATGTTCATTTATAGTTACCATACAAACGTCATATGGATCAAAAATACATAAAATGTTTCATACACTTATTTAGATTGACTCATGGATTTTGAAATACCATCAGAGTATACATTGTCTTCAGATGAATGATTGGATGAAGATGTAGATGATCCATACTCTTCTCTATTATCGATGAATGCACCATCTGAGTCTACATGCATGCCCAACATTTCAGATGTCAAAATACTTTTAGATCTACGACTAGATTCAACAACCTCTCATCTTCCAGTTATTTCTTGTGGCAGCAATCTCTTGATAATGTATGTTGTCCTTGAGCGAAGAGTTCCTCTCTTTGTTAAATTGAAGTCATAAACAAGTATGTCAACATCCTCTAATTTTAAGAGGTCGGTACGACGACGAGTTGTATTTTGACCATTTGTTTTTCTCTTTATATTGGAATGTTTCTCAACCACCATTTCCGGCTTGTACACACCATTGAATGAGTGTGTACCTGTTGCATACCAATGCACTTCAATTTCTATGACATCTTCATTTTCTTTTTCAATATTTATAACCTTTGCAATCCAGAATGGATAACCATGTGGATCTTCAGTTGCTAAGCCTGAAATCATGCTACCCTCCTTAATATCATGTACTAAACCCATATAAATGTATTCCATGGATTCACGTTGTGCACATGATCTTCGAGAACCAATATACAATTCTCTTTCCTCTGCTTGTGCAAACTCAATGACACCTTGAGATTCATGTTGTTCAACAATGTTTCTTTCTTTGGATTCATTTGGCATATTTTGTGGCCAATGAAATGGAGTCTTCAAAAATGTATCTTCATTTGTTGAGATTGAAATTATGTCACTTTGATCATTGAAAAAAGACTCCCACCAAATAGAAGCATCAACATCAAAATACACATATGTATCATTAATTGACTTTTTTATTTTTTCCAGGCATTCAAAATAATCTACATCTCTATTACGCCTCTGTGCATCATGGATTTTAGTAACTAATTGTAATAACAATAACTTTTATGCAAATATTGGACGATCTGTAATGAACTTCAAAAATGTTAAACCTAATGAAGGCTCATATTCTGCAGTAGTTGAATATTGTTTTCCCCATATAAGTGTTTTCCCATGAACTTTTTTGAAACAAAATTGATGTTGGAAGCTAATTTCATTAAGTTTTTCAATACATTTTTCTTCACCATGTGATCCCTGAATAAATCTTTGCATGTCCACAGTTTCTTCTAATATGTGAAAACAGGCTCTAAAATGTAGGATTTCTTAATACATTCAATTAATGATGGAAGGCTTCCAACATTTCTCCTCTTCAATGTTACTGAAAAATGATTGAACATTTGATCAATATGATCATGAGTGTGTCCAACAAGAAGGAAACAAAATTTCACCTTTTGAAAGTTTCCTAGTTGAACAAGCATGCTTAGATATCCAAACACAATTTGATTTTTGTTTTCACGACTAGTGTTGTCTAACTGTAGATATAGAAATTGAGGAAGATTGTCAGACCAGTAAGTGAGTACATGATGAATTACGGTGATGGTCAAACTTTCATCATTATTAATATTTGGATCTATGAAGTAAACCATTGGACACATTTTTCCATTAAAAATCATACAACCAACCAAGTGAAACTCAATGAAATTATCTTCTTGTAAATTTTTTGGTGTACGGAAAAAATGTGGTAAAATTATTTTCTTTTGGTCCATGCCATCAAATATCATACCTAAATATTTGTTTGGAGCATCATAACACTTCTTCCGATGTTTGTACAACCTTTTCCTTTCACTTGATTGTTGATTCCGATGTTCTTGAAGTGATTTGACTATGGAATCTACACATCACATAAAATGAAAATATTGATAATATGTTTTCATAGTTGATAACTATCCAATTAAAAAAAACAAAATAGAAAATGCATACCTCTTTCTACCCCTTTAGATTTATCTCTTCTTGATTTAAGAGTAGCACATGTACTACAAACCCCCATCCTTGACTGCTTAGGAATACAGAAATTATTGAATTGTTTCTTCCATACTCTTGTAAAATATGCATATGTAATAAAATTACTATTTCCTTCAACACCTTCAGCATATTCTTTGTACAAGTTGTAGATTTCCCTCCTTGAGAAATTATCTGGAATATGTATCCATTCTTTATATGGCATAAACTCTCCATGTTTGGCAAAGAAGTCACACATCCATGACAATGTAGTGTTTGTTATTGGCCCACTCTCTCGTCCATGATGTACTTTTGAATAAAATGAAGGATCTTTTTCCAACCTTGTTTGGATTCTTGATAGATGAAGATTACCAATTGAGTGGTTTTTTTTAAAGCCTTTCTCCAAAGTAAAAATTTCTCAATGTGATAATCATATCTTGTCTTGGTGGATATCATGCACCCCATTAAATATGAATTTTGCATGTTCTTATTCATTGACAAATATGTCTTCCTTTTATTCAATGCATACATGTAGTCCATGCTTTTCAAACAATTATTTTGACAACATTCACTTGAAATCAAATCAGTTATGGAAACTAATTTAGTGAGAAATTATTTCCTATACCTTGTATAACTAGAATGATTTTGATTGATATAAAAAGGTATAGTCCTGGTCCTAGACACAATGTTTTTTGCAATGTCTCCACTATTTCATCATCCTCACTAGAAGGAATTTCCTCATCATTAGAAGGAATATCAAGCAAAACATTGTCAGGAGACCGAACAAGAGAATGTCGATCACCTTGATTTTTTGTAGTTGAATGATTGAGAACATGATATTCATTCATAGGTCCATCATCATCTTCATTAATAATCTCGTTGATAAGAGGAATATCAAACTCACTAGAAAAATGATTACCTTCCTCACCAATGTCATTGGATATTCCATGAAAATATTCACTTGAAGGAAAATCATCATCACCCTTAAGACTGTCAATGATATTAAACTCTTCTCTAACAAGAATGTCTTTATCATCAACAAAACCATCATCGGAGCCTCTAAAATATTCACTTGGAGGAAAAACATCATCATCACCATTGGTGCCTTTAAATTTCCCACCTGGAAAAAAGTGTCCACCATTGACCTAATCATCTTCACTACTTTTAAAATTCCCACTTGAGGGAAATTTTTCATCATCCTCATGAGTGCCTTGAAAATATTCACTTGGAGGAAAATTTCCATCATCGTCATCGGTATTTTGAAAATCCTCACTTGGAGGAAAATCATCATCAACATTGTTACCTTTAAATTCCCCACTCGAGAAAGAGTGTCCACCATTGGCATCATCATCTTCACTCCTTTTAAAATCCCCACTTGAAAGAAATTATTTATCATCCTGCTTAGTGCCTTGAAAAACTTCACTTGGAGGAAAATCTTCATCAATACCTTGAAAATCCTCACTTAGAGGAAAATATTCATCATCCCCATCAGTACCTTGAAAATCCTCACTTGGAAGAAAATCATCATCACCAACATTGTTTCCTTTAAATTCACCACTCGGGAAAGTGTCTCCACCATTGGCATAATCATCTTCACCACTTTTAAAATCCCCACTTGAGGGAAATTCTTCATCATCCTCATCAATTCCCTGGAAAACCTCACTTGGAGGAAAATATTCATCAATAAATTGGAACTACTCACTTGGATGAAAATTATCATCCCAAACATTTAAACTGTGATCAAAGTCTCCACTTCGACCTACATTTTGAGTATTTTCAATATTATTAAATTGTTGAACAGATCGATCACCATCATATTCCTCCTCTTTATCATTGATTCCTTCAAAGTCCTCTGATTTTAGGACTTTCCTGAGGAACATGGTGAATAACATTGCTTGCACTATGATCAAACTTCTGACTAGATGAAAAATACGACGCCTCATTTACATTACAAGCATTCCCATCACATTTGCTAGTCCCAAAAGAAAAGGTATGTGAACAATTTTTTGATGTCTCGGAAATAAAATCTTATGAATCTGACGAAGCCATCACTTCTCACTAAGAACATATAATGATACAAATGTTCACCCTCCCAATGACAATCTTATAACTTGAAAAATGAACTTTTCCCTCCAAAACTTCCCCCGAAAATTTTCTTTCGAAAATTTCCCCCCAAAATATTCCCTCCAAAATCCCCCCCCCCAATTTTTTCCTTCTATTATTTTCCCTTCAAAATTAAAAACAACGTTTACTCTATTAATTCGTTATTTATTTGTTAATTAAAATATTTTTCATGTTTGTTTATTTATCCCACATTCATTAAACTTAGCGATGATCTGTATAATTTTAGGCATATATGTACACAGTCTTCTTATTTTTTATTTATCCCATATCCCTTACACTTAATAGTAATTTATATAATCTTTGTTATATAAACACAGTCTCATTTTGTCTTTTTACATTGTGTTAAATATTGGGCAGCATTCGTTAAATAGTTTGGAGCAATCTACAAGGGAGAAATATCGAGAAGACATTCGAGGAGAATCTAGCATTTCAGAGGTTAGTTATTTTTTAAGTTCTTACTGTTTACCAAAAAAACATTTATAAGATCATTTTTGAATCGCATGAGATTTTTTCATGCGAAAATTATAAAAAACCCTAAATTTTTTAGATGGTTTCTAATTTTTTCTAAAGAATCACAACTGTAACGTCCCCAGCCACCCATGGCTAGGCCATGCTACACGAGGGAACACTTTTGTTATCTCACTACGGAACATATTGTAACATACCCAGTATTCAACTGAGCTATGCCACATAAAAATACAAATATACACATATACACACAAGCATGTATACTTATCGAACTATATGCAATTAAAACATATACATACAACACTCTTGTGGAAGATTTACATATAAAATGTAAACAAACAATTAAATTCTGTAAATATACGATTTCATACTGAAATAACAGTAAAAACAGACATGCAGCATATACAGGGAAATACCCATAAACATACAGACAGTTATAATCACACATATGAGAGACCATAAAATAAGTACGTAAATAACAATGCAACATGTAAATTTATCACACAGTTGGTACTTATCTTGGTAAGTATGTCACCAACTGCGTGCAGACCGTCCACGAACCTCCCAGCCTTAAACTACATTGTTCATCACTCTTAACAGTGAGTCACCCCCGAGTTGGGACTAAACTCCACTCGAGTAAAGGATTCCTAACCAGGCTAAAGGTTCACAGATAACAGGAAAGACTCTGTCTTAGGTGCCCACTCAACTAACAACCTACATTCCCTCATTCCCCACATGCCTATCCCACCCAGGAAGTGTACCCCTTCTCTGCTCAACAATCCTTCGGCTGCCCCACTTCCTTTCCGGGCTTCAGGAATAGGCCTGATAGGAAGTCTCAAAGAACTGTAGTTGTAGTTTAGCACCTTCAGGAAATCAATTCCCAGAAATTCTCTCACTCAGAGAATTTCTCACGGGCCTGACAACCCGCCTCTTCAATATCCCACGGGCCTAAAAAACCTCTTCTTCTATCCCACTCCCAAGCTAATAGCTACACCAATAGATATGGCTATGGATATGGTTCTGGTACAATGAAATGAATGTCTGAAGGATAACTGACTGCGTGAGTGAAAAATGGTCATGGAATCATGGCTGAATGATCGAAAGAATCATGTGAGAGATTATGGTAACAATGATGGAGAGTTCTCCCAAATGAACTAAGTCCCAACAATATGTATGCATGTCCCCAAATTGACACTTGTCGTTTTGGAAGCTACTTTGGTCCACTTGTCCCCAACTTTAGAACTTAGGATAAAATAATTATCCATACTTTATGTTTTAAGAAATATTAATATAATATTCTTTTTTGCCTTAAGTTGTCTAGCTTAGCCCATTCCCTTAACTTTTGGCCCTCCCTTTCCCTGACTGGTGGAGTTTAGTCCCCCATCTCTTTTATCGTAGTCGGTCTACACGCAGCGATGTATTTTATATTAATCATGAGACTTATACAAAATAGGCGCAAACTACTGCATTTGGGTCAAATTTTGACGGCGCGTTCGACGCAATTGCCACTTTCTATTGTCGGAAGACCGACAAACCTCGGACCCCCTCAAACGTCGTTTCACATGACATCGTTTTTTCGACGACCTAGTTTTCGTCTGTATTGCGACATTTCAAACGTGGCAAGAGAGACGTTGCAAACATGGCAAGACGGACGTTTCAAACGTGGCAAGACCGACGTTTCAAATGTGGCAAGAGAGACGTTGCAAACGTGGCAAGACCGACGTTTCAAACGTGGCAAGTGAGACGTTGCAAACGTGGCAAGAGAGACGTTGAAAACGTGGCAAGACCGACGTTTTAGACGTGGCAAGAGAGACGTTGCAAACATGGCAAGACCGACGTTTCAAATGTGGCAAGTGAGACGTTGCAAACGTGGCAAGACCGACGTTTCAAACGTGGCAAGACCGACGTTTCAAACGTGGCAAGTGAGACATTGCAAACGTGGCAAGAGAGACGTTGAAAATGTGGCAAGACCGACGCTTCAGACGTGGCAAGAGAGACGTTGCAAACGTGGCAAGACTGACGTTTCAAACATGGCAAGTGAGACGTTGCAAACGTGGCAAGACCGGCGTTTCAAACGTGGAAAGTGAGACGTTGCAAACGTGGCAAGTGAGACGTTCCAGACGTGGCAAGAGAGACACTTCAAAGGTGGCAAGACCGACGTTTCAAACGTGGCAAGTGAGACGTTTCAGATGTCTGAAACATGGCAATAGAGACATCTAGAACGTGGCAAGACCGACGTCTTGAAGGTGGCAAGTTCTCGTCTAGAACGTGGGAAGAGAGACGTTAAGAGGTATCATCTCCGACGTGGTTGCTATGGGAGC